>CM063506.1:162622040-162629540 GCA_032207245.1 Pardosa pseudoannulata | reverse complement strand
ATATATATATGTATATATGTACATATATGTATATATATGTATATATATGTATATATATGTATATATATGTACATATATGTATATATGTGTATATATATATATATATATATGTATATATATGTATATATATGTACATATATATATATATATATGTGTATATATATGTATATATGTATATATATAATATGTATATATATGTACATATATATACATATATATATATATGTATATATGTATATATATAATATACATATATTTGTATATATGTATATTTATATATATATATATATATATATATATATATATATATATATATATATATATATATGAGCATTTAACCGGAAAATTGTATGATGAAAATATTATATCAATTTAATAAAAGGAAATGTGTCATAAATCAAGTAAAATAATCAGCAGAAAACAGTGATATTGAAAGAAAATGGATTTGTAAGTTGTAGATTATTTTAAAATAAGATACAAATATTTAATATATGTGTATATATATATTTAACCAGCAAATGACATGATGCAAATATTATATCAATTTAATGATATTAGAAGTTACATAAATCACGTAAATTCATCATCACAAATTGAAAGAAAAATTAATTTGTAAGGTTTAGCTTATTTTATAAAATTAAAGTGAAGTTTATTTAATTTTAAATTAGGATACAAATATTTAATAAATATATATATATATATATATATATATATATATATATATATATATATATATATATATATATATATATATATTTAACCTACAAAATTTTTCCTCTCAGATTATACATTAACGAAAGAAATATAATTAAATTAAATGTAACATTAATCCCGTAAAATTTTCAGCACAAAATGGAAAAAAAATGATTAAATAGGTTTAGTTTATTTTATATTAACTTGCTTGTGTAACATATACAGATGTGTAGATGGCAAAATAATTTTTCACTGATCAGACAATATCAATTTAATGAAAGAAAATGTAACATAAATCAAATAAAATTATGAGCATAAATTGAAGGAAAAATTAATTTGTAAGGTTTAGATTTTTTTATAAAATTAATGTGTAAGTCTATTTAATTTTAAAATAAGATACAAATATTTATATTAAATATATCTGTATATAAATATTTAACCGGCAATTTTTTCCCTCACAGATTATACATGAACGAAACAAATATAATTAAAGGAAATGTGATACTAATCATGTAAAATTATCAGCACAAAATAAAAAAATTGATTCGCAAGGTTTAGTTTATTTTATATTCAATTTCTTGTATGTAAGATATGCAAATATGTATACGGCAAAATTATTTTTCACATATTAGACATGAAGAAATTAATATATATCACTTTTATGAAAGGAAATGTAACGTTAATCATATAAAATTATCAGCACAAAATAAAGAAATTGAAAAAAAAATGATTTGTAAGGTTTAGTTTATTTTATATAAATATATATATTTATTATATATTATATATATATATGTATATACGTATATATATATATATGTATATACGTATATATATATATATATACGTATATATATATGTATATATATATATATATATATATATATATATATATATATATATATATATATATATATATATATATATATATATATATATATATATGTTACCACAAAATTGTTCTTCACCTATTAGATACGAAAGAAAATATTATACAAATTAATTAAAGGAAATTTGACATAAATCATGTAAAATTATCAACACATATAGTAAGGAAATTTCAAAAAAATTGATTTATAAGGTTTAGCTCATTTTATATTAACTTGCATGTATATAATATATATATATATATATATATATATATATATATATATATATATATATATATATATATATATATATATATATATATTATATATATTATATATATATATATATATATATATATATATATATATATATATATATATATATATATATATATATATATATACTGCCACAAGAATGTTCTTCATCTATCAAATACGAAGAAAATATTATATCAATTTAATGAAAGGAAATTTGACATAAATAATGAAAATCTTTCAGCTTATGGTAAGGAAATGTGAAAAAAAAATTATTTGTGAGATTTTATTTTATATAAACGTGGAGGTATGTAATATATATATATATATAAATATGTAAACAGCAAAATTATTCCTCTCTGATTCTTCACTGTTTTTATCTGATAACAGTCACAAAAATTATATCGTTTATGCATTCTGACATTTAAAAAAAGTAAAAAACAACAGTGTTTTACACACTATAAAACATAACTCTCTTAAGACAACAGCGTATGTACTCTTTTCTTTTTCCCTATTTTTCCCATACGTTTATTTTTCCCGCTCACGTACATTCAAACACTTCCAAAGCAGGGATAAATACAGCTTGTCAAACGTCATGATTAAATCCTCTTCACCACTTTTTTTACTTTGTTTTTTACCTCCAGGATTTTGTGGGATCTCAGAGGCAGCTGTTTAGTTTCTTTATAAAAGTTATATGGAGAAATAAATGCCTCAACCTTTTAATTTTTTTGGCGAAAAAAATATTACTGAAGACACACTTACTTTTTTAAGTACATATGAAATATGTATTTTCTAATAAAGCCATTACAATGAAAAACGAATTTCAAATAAATGGCAGATGTTTTGTGATAAATATTCACGCTTTATATCTGTCGTTTTAAAACATTGTTTAACAAAATAATAGTTTAAGGTATCCATCTACGTTCGGAGAACTTTTTTCTTTAAACGTAGAAACTAGCTCATTTTTTTACATTTTTAAATTTATTTTTTATATTGTCATAGAATTGCACTTAAAAAGTTTATTCCTGGAAAAGATTTTATAAAATTTCTAATAAATAAAGAAAATTTAGTAAAAAAATTGAGTTTTTTCAAAAGGTCTACTTTTTTAAAAAATTAAATTATTTCAATATTTTTTGATGAAACATATTTCTTATGCACTTGACTAGTGAATCTCCCAAACTCTTAGAACATTAGTGCAGAAAAAAATTAGTTTGGTACACACAAAAAGCCACTCATAGTACTTGGAATCTGAAATACAGAAATTTGAAACAAGTATCGCCATGATTTATATATATTTTATATGAGGATGAGGAGTATATTTAGATGAGGAGTAACTAAAAACTCAAAGATTAAAAGTCATTCGAAAATAGTTAAAATAATGACTCCTGATTCCGAAATACATATATTTTTATACTATTGTAAAATTGTAAAGTGTTTTAAGTATAATTTAAAGTTAAATATCAGTGTATGTTCATTTTATAACGTTTTGAAGAGCATAAACACAGGATTTGTAATTGGAAGTGAAGATAAAAAATAATTTAATTCAATTTCCCAACATTAACGGATGAATTAGCATTAACTAATCAATCACAAACCCTAAATAAATCTCTATAATAGTCAATACCCAAAGTATTACGCACTGCGTTAGACGCGGTAACAAACATCAAGCAATTGACATCTTACAGGGATTGGGGGAAAACCGTATTAAAAACCCTTCTTGTCATAAAATGTATTCAGATTCGAATAATACACAAAGCAAGTTGTTTCAAGCACACTTCACAAATATAAAGCTTTAATCGATATTATCGATTGTTTCCGCATACTCTGAAGCTGTTAATAGGCACTAAAACGGGGCATTAAAAAAGTGACAGTCTCAGCCGCAGACATCTGGAAGGGCTGCTTTAGCAGTAAAATCGTTACAGACCCCCTAATTAATATTCTAATTGTTCATAAATTAGTTCTCATCGTTTGGCAGAATAATGAAGATACGGGCTTTTTAATTATGTTGAAAAGGGTATATATTCAATCTACTAAATGTCATGCAGTATTCAATTATAATACTTATATTTGCTGATATTGATTCTGATTTATTTGTTTGTTTACTGAAATTTATATACCATTAAAGGGAAATACAAAAATACCGATTAAGGATTCTTTAATTAATTCCTTTCGGATATAAGGAGGAGGAAATGTTTTCCCTCAGCTTTTTGTATATTTCTGTTAAAGGATGTCATTTTATATTTGAGCAGTGTTTATAGCCATAATTAATAGAGTGCTTTTAATTAATTTAAATTAAGCAGTAGAAATGAAGCTATTTTACTCCATTTCGTAGTTAATTTTCAGTGTCTCTTGATTTATATTTATTGTTATTTCTATGACTCCACAAAAAGCAATCTACATTATTCTTATCATTTAGGTCTACAGAAGATACTGTATAAGGTCTCTAGTAACTCAATTTGTTTCAACTCTAGAACTTCAAGCTTATCATTATTTTTATGATTTCATAAGATACAATCTTAGCTAATTTAATTTCGCTTTTTTAAGTGTAGAAGTGATGTTTTATATCACAAATATGCATTTTATATAAATTGATTCTGCTAATTTTTTACATCATTTGTCTACTTTGGAGCCATAGTTTTTTAAGCTATCTTGATTCGCGAGTAAAGTGAAAGACAGTTACAGAAAATTTTCATGGCTTTTTATTCGATAGAACTGGTTAGTATATATATATATATCTATATATGTATATGTATGTATATATATGTATATATGTATATGTATATATATATATATAAATGTATATATATATGTATATATATATATATGTATATATATGTATATATATAAATACATGCATACATATATAAATATATCAAAATTATTTTACTTTAATATATCTTTAAAAACCTCCTCTCGCCCATTTTTTCCCTTAGAATCTATTCTCCCAGTCCTCGACTTAAAATTCCTTCAACACATTTCCCAAAGCATTCTATGCAATAAATGCAGATTTTCCGTCTGCTCACTGCATTTCCGAGCTGTCGCCAACTAAGCCAGCAGCTGAATTCAAAACAACGGACTCCAATACCGAAAATCAGAACACTACCTTTCTGCTATCCCCCGGCGTTAATTAACAACTAAAGACTACATCTCTACACGAAAGTAGGTGCCATTTTGTTTCCAAGATACCGAATTTTCCAATTCGAGGACAGATGCGTCCGCCATTGTTCCATGTTCAGGAGACCGCGGGAGATCTTCCTAATTACTTTAAAAGGAGTTTCCTTAAATACATAGTTGGCAGGAAATTTCCCGCATTCAGGCTCTAACCGCTTTTAATAAATTAGTTTCCCTTTAACGAGGACTTCGCCAAATGCAATATCCTGCCCATTCAGAGCCGTTTCGCCGGAAATTTCGCCGCAAATTACGAAGGCACGGCACGTTGTCCGACATCTTTAAAATTCAATATCCGTGAATGGGATATTAAAATATGCCACGGACGAAAAATTGTATTTGTAAGAATTGGCGAAAGACGCATAGATGGGTGCCTCTGCGCGGATCTGTAATGAAATTACGGCAATTGGAAGGAAATTGGCTAATGAGAATTAACTGACCGAAATTTCACCGGTTACGAATAATTTTCGAAAAACTTTTGCAGTATTTTTTCTCGTACTTTTAACGATACAATTAACACACGGGACACGGAATCGATTTTGCATGTTCGTCTTTTAACCACACGTAGAATAAAATGATTAACGAAGTAATTAAAGTAATTTAAATAAGTAAGTCAGAGACAAAAGTTATGGGAGAAACTCATAACTTAAACATTAACAGTATAACTATAAAGGAAATAATCATTTTCCTGCGAGATCTATCTGACCCTCCTTCAGCCTCCTCCCTTTTTATTCTTTTTATAAGGATGTATATAATTAATCCCTCTTCTCTTTCTGAATATATATATACATACACACACGCACAAGCACACACACACACACACACACACACATATATATATATATGTAATATATCAAAATTATCTAACTTTAATATTTCCTTAAAAATCTCCTCTCTCCCATTCTAATTCCTTAAAATCTTTTTTCCAATCTCTAAATGTCTTAATCAAAGGAGCGTTCTCGACTTAAAATTCTTTCGATCCCTCTCCCAAAACTTTCTATCCTATAAATGTAAATTTTCTGTTTATTCAACACGTTTCCCAGCTATCGCCGGCCAATGGTTCCTCGTGTTTCCTGATCTGACACTTAAATTCGCTGAGTCAGTGGGAAAATTCTTTCTGTTTTCTTGGGTGCACCTCTGTTCGAGCAGAGGGATTTTTTTGTCTTTCCTTTGTGTGCCGTTGACTAATAAAGATGTCTGTTTTAGCAGCTTTGAAATAAAGTTTTAATTAGACTTGTGCCGTTTTCCTCAATGTGGTCAGACTGCATCCTTCTTTTTTACTGCTAGCTGGATTAGCGTTCTTTTTGCTCACTAGCCTGGGCAAGTAAAAACAATAGGGTCTACATAATGTTTGTGACTAGAAAAAAAGTTATTACCTATATATATTGATATATTTTGTATATACAAGTAATATATCAAAATTATTTCACTTTAATATCTCTTTAAAAATCACCTCTTGCCCATTCTAAATCCTTAAAATATATTCTTCTAGCCACAAAATGTCTTAATCAGAGGAGTGTCTTCGACTTAAAATTCTTAGCATTCCATGCAATACATGCAAATTTCCTTTCGCTCACTGCATTTTCCAGCTGTCATTGACAAACGGCTCAGTTTTCCCTTTATGTACCGGTTAAATTCACAAACTCAGTGTCCGATTTTCTGGAACGTATCTCGTCTTTGTCTCCCTATGGTGTCCAACTCTATTCCAGGACGCGTTTTCTTGTACTTTTTCTGGTCTGCCGCTGACTAGTGAAGATGTAATTTTCTAGCACTTCTTGAATAAAATTTCAATTAGACTGCCGTTTTCTTCAATGTCAGCCGACTGCAACTTACTTTATTAATGCTAGCTGATTAGGCTTATCCTTGCCTAGTATCCCGGGCAAGTAAACACAGTAATGGCTATATAATTATTGTGACCGGCATTTATTATTTTCTGGTTTACACACACACACACACACACACACACACACACACACACACACACACACACACACACACACACACATATATATATATATATATATATATATATATATATATATATATATATATATTGATCCGCAACTATTAAAATTTAGATCCTATTAATTTTAATTGCCCGGACATACTTGGCAATCAGTGAGCCAAACTAGTAAGTAGTAGTGCCCTTGAAATAACAGCGAACACCGTGGTTAAAATTTACTTAATTTAAAGGAAAAGAAAAAACATCTTTTTCTGACAAAAGCAGAGCATTAATAATAAAAGAAAGCACTTTTCAATTACAAAATTGACCCCACAGAGGGATAAAACGAATTCTTTCCCAAAAGAGAGCAACTTAGTTAGCGTTATTAACAGTCAGACAGGATTTTAGATCCTTGGAAAAGTGAATCATTTTATTGATTATTTTATAGATTATTACATCTTTTTCTGTCGAAAGCATGGAATGATACACGAACACAATTGTACTTACGAATGTTTGCTTCCCATCGAAAGATGCAGAGGTTAATTATTCCCAAGGAACCGGCAGCTTATTCAGCGA
>CM063506.1:162572040-162617040 GCA_032207245.1 Pardosa pseudoannulata | reverse complement strand
TGAGAAACTGAAGCAGAAAAGTGCCAGTGAACATCAAAAGAGGAAATCGAGATGCAATGCACATGTTTGATTTGGTTTGGAGTGTTACTGTCTACTTTTTTTACTACACGAAAGCTAATAAAACTGGGATCTACTGCCAATTCCGAACGGCTACGAACATCCATGCCACAATGGGATTTGACCCAAGGAACACCGGTACCGAAGATCAGCATCCTAACCGTTAGGCACATTGTACGTCAAATGGCGATAATTATATTGTTGACGTAAAATTAGAAAATATTGATGAGTTGGTTACAGCAACAAAATGGCTGAAGATATATCGAACAGAAATAAATATATTTTTTTCGATTCTGTTCCGGTTTTCGTTAAGACCAAAATAACGGGTTTTTTTTTCCAGTTTCCTATTTTGGGTTCGTTCCGGTTCGAAGCCTGGTATGTTCGTTCAACAAGAGAAGGTTTTAGATGTTATGATGCAACGGGAATGTTTTGGACCTGGTGTTCGCAAGCTACATCGGGGGGATAAGTAACTACCTTCCCCCCGATAATATTCCGACCGGCTACGAACATCCCTGCCCCAATGGGATTCGACCCCACGAACACCGGTACCGAAGATTAGCACCCTAACCGTTCGCTGTAGTGCACATGAAATAACGATAAATATATCGTTGACGTAAAATGGGAAAATATTGATGAGTTGGTTACAGTAACAAAACGACTGAAGATATATCGAACCGAAATAAACAGATATTTTTTTCGATTCAGTTCCGGTTTTCTTTAAAACAAAAATAATGGGTCTTTTTTCAGTTTTCGATTTTTAGTTCGGTTTCGGTTCTAAACCTTGTCTGTTGGCTCTGCAAGAGAATGTTTTAGATACTCTCAAAAAACAGGAATGCTTTGGAGCTGTTGTTTGCACCATACATCAGGGAATAAGTAACTATCCCCCCAATAAGATTCCGAACGGCTACGAACATCCATGTCACAATAGGATTCGATCTCACAAACACCGGTACCGAAGATCAGTGCCCTAACCCTTAGGCCATCGTTCGGCACAGTGTACGTGAAATGACGATAAATGTATTGTTGACATAAAATTTGAAAGTATTGAGGAGTTGGTTACAGTAAAAAAAGACTGAGGATATATAGAACCGAAATAAACAGGTATTTTTTTCGATTTAGATCCGGTTTTCGTTAAGACCAAAACAATTGGGTTTTTTTTCAGTTTTCGATTTTCGGTTTGGTTCTGGTTCGAAGCCAGCCTTGTCTGTTCGTTCAACAAAAGAAGCTTTTAGATGTTATCATGCAACGGGGATGTTTTGGGTCTGGTGTTATCACCCTACATCGGAGGGATAGTTACTTATCCCCCCCGATAAGATTCCGAACGGCTACGAACATCTATGTCACGATGGGATTCGATCCCACAAACACCGGCACTGAAGTTCAGCGCCCTTCAGAAAATATTGATGAGTTGGTGAGAGTTACAAAATGACTGAAGATATATTGAACAGAAATGAAGATAATTTTTTTTATTCAGTTCCATTTTTCGTTAAGACCAAAATAACGGGTTTTTTTCAGTTTCCGATTTTCGGTTCGGTTTCGGTTCAAAATATTGTCTGTTGGCTCAAGAGAAAGTTGTAAATGCTCTCATGAAAAAGGGATGTTTCAGATCTTGTGTTCGCATCTACATCAGGGGTTAAGTAACTACAAGTACCTACCGATAAGATTACTAACTACAAAAGTTTAAGATATTTAAAATTAACTCGTCTTGTTGTAAGCCAGATAAATATATGTCGCAAAGCGCTACTTGGCTATGTGTGATCATCTATAAAGAGCTTATAAGAATTTCGAATTCCGACAAAAGGGAAAAATATTGCAACAGACCGTATTTAGAAATAAATATAAAAATTATATTGTAGAACTGTTAACTGAGCTATGACTGATAACGTAAACATGTTAAATTATATTTTAATTAAGCATTATAATAAAGATTATTACTATTCATTCAAAACCCTGGAGACAGCAAATCATTAAATTAAATTCGTTAAATAGAAACAAATAATCAAAGTACTCCTCATATAAATAAATAATTATAAATTTAATTATTCCAGTTTACGAATGTGATTTTAATGAATTCCGCTTCATGTAAATAGTTACGAAATTTAATTCCAGAACTTACATTAAAAGATTATGAATTTATTTTTTCAGTACCTCGTTAGAAATTTTTATTTAATTTGAATGAGTAAAGAATATATTTGTATATATTTATATATAGTTCCGCGTGCGTGGAAGTGCAAAAGACGAGGAATAGGCTGGCAGTGATTTATTTTTAAATCTCCGGAATATAACTGGGCGATCGAAGTTAATTATAATTATTCGCGATCATATATCATTTAATACGATTTCCATTATGTCGCTAGAAGCGAAAACAGTGCCTCGAAGTTAATTCATGCTTAAAATTCGCTAATTACACTTTAATAACCTTGAATGCGAGATTCCTGTGAAAGAATTCCGTCTTTTCTCCCTAAAAGGTTATTCAAACGAGCACGTCATCAGAATTGTTTAAGAATCGCATTCTTTCGTCCCTCTTTTGCTAAATTATTATCGCTCCCAGAGTGATTATAAAGCATTTCGATAAAAGAATGACCGGGAAAATGGGCATCGTTTGCTTTGTTTCTCCCACTCTTTTGTATAATGAGTTTACAAATTCGCACAGACAGAAAATGAAACTCAGTGGAAAACTTTGTCTCAGATGCGAGATCTATAATTCTGCTAGATTTCCATTCTCTTTTTTCAATGTATAGAAAATTATCTCACATTATTGTCCATAATTTAGATCTGCATTATTCAATTTAATTTCTTACACCATGGGGAACCTTTTCAGCTTCTTTATTCTTGAAGAAGCATCTTGATCAAAGAATAGAAAAAATAGCTATCAACCCATATATTATAGAATATATGCCCCTGCTTTATATATTTTATATTATTCACATATAAATATTTTATTACATATTTTATCCTACTGATGCAACTTGCCATATATACAAGTCTTACTATTTCCTACTATATCCTACTATATATATTATCCTATCAATTTTATTACATATTTTATCTTACTAATACATCCTACTATATATACTACTACTGTATATTACATCCTATGTATTATCCTATATAGTTTATTAATATTTTATCCTAATAAGCTACTAGATGTACTACTGCTATATCTTATTATATATTTTATAATATGTATTATCCTTGATATTTTATTACATATTTTATCCTATTAATACATCCTGCAATATATGCAAGTCTTACTACTTCCCGCTACTATATCCTACTATATATTTTATCCTATGTATTATCTTAGATATTTTATTACATATTTTATCCTAATACATCCTACTATATATACTACTACTTCATCTTATATATTTTATCCTTTTTATTATCATACACATTTTATTACATATTTTATCCCCTTAATACTTCCTACTACATATAGTACTACTATATCTTACTATATATTTTACCCTATGTATTATCCTGTATATTTTATTATATATTTTATCCTACTATATATACTACTACTATATCTTAACATATATTTTATCCTATGTATTATCCTATATATTTTATTACATATTTTATACTACTAATACATCCTACTATATATACTACTATTTATTACTATATGTTTTATTCTATGTATTATCATTTATATTTTATTACAAATTTTATCTTACTAATACATAATACCTTATATACAAGTCCTAGCACTTCCTTCTATTATAGAGTACTTACTATACATATGTGATTTAAGTTTTTGACTTTTCTGGGTCTTATGTTTATGCTTTCGGAAGGGAAAAAATCTACAGTCCCACGATGGTCAGCACTTGCATACACAGCTTTGGACTAAATTTCCAAGAAGAATTTAGGTGCAGCTGTTGACTTCGAGTTTTAGTGGGAACCCCTGAGGAGCAGTTATAGATCACGGAGTGGCCCAAGTGTAACAGTCAAGCCCAGACAGGGATGTGGCCGTGAGGTATGGGGGCAGGGGCTAAGCAATGTCAACTTTCACAAAAGGAGCCATTTTAATGAGCCCACCTGCACACCCGAAGGGGATGCAGATGTGAAAAAATTTCACCAACAAATGATTGGGACAGAGAAAAAAAAGGAGCGTTGAACTGAGGTGAAAATGTGGAAAAGAAAGTTGGGAAAAGGAGTCGAAATCGGGATTCAAGAGTTGCAGGACATCGAAATTCTGCCTGCACCGACGTCGAGCTTGTTGACAGCTCCATCCTGTTCCCCTGTAATTACTGGAGGTAGACTTAATAATATTCATAATTATTACCTTGGGTCTCAGAATATTTTGATTAAGGAATAACGTATAAAATCAAAAAGAAAATTGTAATGAATTGTTGGACAGAGATGAATGTTGTATTATATTTTTACTGTGTTTAACCTTTGAGAACGAAATCTGGTGTTTGTATTGTAAGTACAGTACAACACTCATGTTGGTAAAATTTTTTAAACTGCACTTACTCTTTGATGGTACTATCTGAGTAACTGCTTCACAGTCGTGTTTGGCATAAAAATTTTCGTTTGTATTACCAGCTGCATTGAAAAAAAAAGTTATATTTTTATACTCATAGTATGTATAAGTCTAAATAAATCTCGTGAACTCCTTTGAGAAAAATAGAAATGGTACTTTTTTCGGTTACAAAGTTATTTTTAATATCTGTATAACTTTATATTTCTCAGTATAGACATTAAGAATTGTACCATAATGTTTTAATGTATTTATAATCTCATTTATGTTTGGATCTTCTCTAAGCCTTAAAGGATTGTTAAACAAGGTTATTTACTCTTTCTGCTGTAGATTAAATGATTCTTTGTATTAAACTTACTTCAGATGATAAATACCCATAATAAATATCTCTTTTAAAAACATTGTCTTCAACCTCAAATTAATGAGCAGAAGGAAACATTCTTATAGATGGGAAATGACGTCATCCATTAAAAGACTAATCTAAATAAGAATTCTTATGAAATTCTCATGCACTTAATAACATGTTGTACTCTTTTTCTGCCCTTAATAACTCATCCTACCTTCAAGTACTTAAGTTTATATTGGGTAACCAGGAAAACTTTCTTCTCTATAATTAGAAGAAACTTATTAAAAAGAATAACCACTCTATTTCATGGGAAAGCAATAACATATTCTCCCCAAAAAAGGAATCAAAATTACGGCACGGAACTACGAAAGAAAGTAATACAAATGTTTTAGATAAGTGTTCGTAGTTTTTGCATTTCTAAAGAGGTTAAAAGGTATTTCTGCACCTGTTACTTCTCACACACTAGACCTGAGAGGGTTAGGTTGTGGGGTCGTGACAAAATTAGAAACTAGTTTCTTGCCTTTACTTCCAATTACTTTTTCTTGATAGAATTACTTTTACGTCTCATGTTAATCAGATGTTTATTCACAATAATCAGATTAAATTTCTGGTGAACGGTTTAGATGAAAAGAACAAGACAGCTTATATTCTGGTAATTTAAATAAATATTCTAGGTTACAAGTTTCTAAACATTTAAAAATTGTGACCTCTATATAGAAACTGAATCTGTAGAGTTTAAAAGAAAGTTCTGCACTTTTTATATCCCCTAAATCTAAGAGGATTTGGTTCTGGAGTCGTGACAAAATTAGAAACTAGTATCTTACTTTTAAATCCAATTACTTTTTTTCAACAATATTACTTTTACGTCTCAATGTAAATGTTTAATAACAATAATCAGTTTAAAATTTAAGTGAACTGAATTGGGGAAATGAAGAAAATAGTTTATATTCTGGTAATTTCAATAAATTGCCAGAATATGAATTGTTTACATTTGCTTTTTAATGTAATTTTTTATATAATATTCGGTTTCACATGTTGGTGAATGGTTTATGTAAAATTAAAAACATAATTACATCCTGATAATTTAAATATTCCAGGTCAAAGGTTCCTAAACTTACCCCGCTGTAAAGAAAACTAAACCTACTTTAAAGAAATATAACACTTTGGAGTAAAGAGGATTTTCTTCACTTGTTACTTTTCACACAAAATCGAAGAGTGTTAGGTTGAGGAGTCAAGACAAAATTAGAATCTAGTTTCTTGCTTTTACTTCCAATTACTTTTTCTTGATGGAATTACTTCTAAGTCTCAATGTTATTGTTAATTAACAATAATCATTTTAAATTTTTGATGAATGGTTTAGGAGAAAGGAACAAAACAGTTTAAATTCTGATAATTTAAATAAATATTCTAGGTTACAAGTTTCTAAACATTTAAAAATTGTGACCCCTGTATAGAAACTGAATCTGTAGAGTTCTGCTCTTCTTATGTCCCCTGAATCTAAAAGGATTTGGTTTTGGAGTCGTGACAAAATTAGAAACTTGTATCTTACTTTTAAATCCAATTACTTTTTTTTCAACAATATTAATTTTACGTCTCAGTGTAAATGTTTAATAACAATAATCAGTTTAAAATTTAAGTGAACGGGATTGGGGGAATGAAGAAAATAGTTTATATTCTGGTAGTTTCAATACATTGCCAGAATATAAATTGTTTATATTTACGCTTTAATGTAATTGTTTTTTTATAATATTCGGTTTCACATTTTGGTGAACGGTTTAGGTGAAATTAAAAAAATAATTACATTCTGCTAATTTAAATATTTCAGGTTAAAGGTTCCAAAACTTAAACCGTTGTAAAGAAAATTAAACCTACTTTAAAGAAATCTAACACTTAGGCTTAAAAAGGATTTTCTGCACTTGTTACTTTTCACACAAAATCGAAGAGGGTTAGGTCGAGGAGTCCAGATAAAATTAGAAACTGGTTTCTTGCTTTTACTTCCAATTACTTTTTCTTGATGGAATTACTTCTAAGTCTCAATGTTGTTGTTAATTAACAATAATCAGTTTAAATTTTTGGTGAATGGTTTAGGTGAAAGGAACAAAACAGTTTATATTCTGATAATTTGAATAAATATTCTAGGTCACAGGTTCATTAACCAAAGTTCTATCGGTTTCAACCATGGGGATTTAAACCATTGGTTTTAACCTGTTTTAACAAACCTGGTCAATATCAATTTTGATCAGATTTGTCCAGTTTCGACCACTGAAATTCACTTTTCAATATATTTAATACTAATCAAACATAGTTTACTAGCATATGATGAAGGCAAGTTACATTTGTTAAAAATGCTTTAATAGAAATTAAGACCAGCAAAAAACAAATATAACATAACAACAAGATACAAAAAAAAAAATGTTTTACTAATTTTTTTATAAAAGCTGTTTTATATGTAATTTATCCTGAATTACAAAAACGGTTACAAATAACAAGATTCGTAGTTGTCTCAAAATTTAAACGATTTCGTAATTTATTTTGGATGACTCCAAACTTCGAAAATAATCTTTCTATAGATGAAGAGCTGGCACAACAAATCATTACATGTATTATTTTTCATTATTTTTTAACTGTAACTCATATTTTATGTTTTTTACTGCAACTGAATTACATTTTTACAATTGCATGTGCATGTTTCATTTTTAAAATCCAAACATTCTTATCATACTGTATAAGCATGTTAAATCTCATGAACTTGTTAGTGTCATATTTTGTTTAACTGCATTACTATTTTTATTGATTATTGAAATACACTTCTAAATACAAAAAATATTATATTTTTTAATTAAGACCATTTAAAACTATTTTTAACAGTTCTGACCACTTCTGACCAGTTTTGACTAGTTTTGAACGGTTTAAACCCCCTTTATCCAGTGTCTTGTTCAAAATTAGTTTTGACTGGTCAAAATTATAGCCCTGTCTTAAGCATTTAAAAATTGTGACCCCTATATAGAAACTGCACCTGTAGAGTTCAAAAGAAAGTTTAGCACTTCTTATATCCCCTAAATCTATGAGGACTAGGTTCTGGAGTCAGGACAAAATTAGAAACTAGTATCTTCCTTTTGCCTCCAATTACTTTTTATCCAGCAATATTCAATAGCAATAATCAGTTTAAAATTTAAGTTAACGGAATTGGTGAAATGAAGAAAACATTTTATATTCTGCTAATTTCAATAAATTACCAGAATATAAACTGTTTATATTTACTTTTTAATACAAGTGTTTTTTTTTATAATATTCAGTTTAACTTTTCGGTGAACGGTTTAGGTAAAATTAAAAAAAAAATTACATTCTGTTAATAACAGGATACTTAGACATTAAAAGGATTTTCTGCACTTGTTACTTTTCACACAACATCGAAGAGGATTAGATTGTGGACAAAATTAGAAACTAGTTTCTTGCTTTTACCTTTATTTACTTTTTTTCGAGAATATTAATCTTACTTCTAAAAGTTAATTTTACGTCTCAATAATCGGTTTAAAATTTAGGTGAAGGGTTTAGGTGAAAAGAAGAAAAAGTTACATTCAGGGAATATGAATAAATATTCTAATTCTAATATTTAAATATTTTGATTCTGATTTTTAAAAGTGTAGATCAGGGCTCCTAAATTTTATAATTATATAAGCAAATATGTCAGGAACATTGTTTCTTCTCAATAACCGATTTAAAATTTAGGTGAACGATTTAGTTGAAAAGAAGAAAAAAGTTACATTCAGGGAATGTGCATAAATATTCCAATTCTAATACTTATATATTTTTATTCTGATTTTTAAAACTTTACTTTAGGGGCTCCTAAACTTTATAATAATATAAGCAAATATGTAAGGAACATTATTTCTTCTCAATAATAGGTTTAAAATTTATGTGAACGGTTTAGGTGAAAAGAAGAAAAAGGTTAGATATAAGCAAATATGTAAGGAACATTATTTCTTCTCAATAATAGGTTTAAAATTTATGTGAACGGTTTAGGTGAAAAGAAGAAAAAGGTTAGATTCAGTGAATATGAATAAATATTCTAATTCTGATATTTAATTTTTTTTTCTGATTTTTAAAAGTTTAGGTCAGGGCTCCTAAACTTTATAATTATATAAGAAAATATGTAAGGAACATTGCTTCTTCTCAATAATAGGTTTAAAATTTAGGTGAAAAGAATAAAAAAGTTACGTTCAAGTAATATGAATAAATATTCTAAGCCTGATACTGAAATAATTTGATTCTGATTTTTAAAAGTGTAGGTCAGGGCTCCTAACCTTTATAATTATATAAGGAAATATGTAAGAAATACTGTTTCTTCTCAATAATCGGTTGAAAATTTAGGTGAAGATGAAAAGAAGAAATAAGTTACATTCAGGGAATATGAATAAATATTCTAATTCTGATACTTAAATATTTTGATTCTAATTTTTAAAAGTTTAGGTCAGGGCTTCTAAACTTTATAATTATAAAAGCAAATATGTAAAAAATATTGTCTCTTCTCAATAATCGGTTTAAAATTTAGGTGAATGGTTAAGGTGAAAAGAAGAAAAAGTTACATCCAGTGAATATGAATAAATATTCTCTATTTGATATTTAAATACTTTTATTATGATTTTTAAAAGTTTAGGTCAGGGCTCCAAAACTTTATAATTATAAAAGCAAATATGTAAGAAATATTGTCTCTTCTGAATAATTGGTTTAAAATTTAGGTGAAAAGAAGACAAAAGTTACATTCAGGGAATATGAATAAATATTCTGATACTTAAATATTTTGATTCTGATTTTTAAAAGTTTAGGTCAAGGGTTCCTAAATTTTGTAATTATATAAGCAAATATGTAAGCAATAAATTATATATAACCAGATTTACAATTATGTTTGTGACAGCTAATAATTTTAAACAGAATTATTATTTTATTTCTGTCACTCCAAAGCTTCCAAGACAACTAAAGCTGAAAAGCAATTATCGCATTTTTCCTTTGCACTGCATTGAGCAATTTGGTTTAAAAGAGTTTTTTTAATATGTCTTCTAAACCCTGAGTCTGATCTTGGTGTCTAAAAAAAGGTGCCATTTTACACAAAAGACAACCGTTGAAGTGTAAAAGTTTGGATGGTGAGAAAAAAAAACACAGGGTAATAAGGGCATTAAAAGCGGCCAGACGTAATGGAGGGTAAAAGAAAACGAGAATTTGATAAACCATTGCATCATCCATCAGGCGAAAAGCTCTGAGAAATATTGTAGCAACTCGGGGCTTATTATTTTATTCGATATCTGAGAGATTTTTTATGAGGGGTAGGGTATATTTATAAGATTTTAATATACTATCTAGTTTGACTAATTTTTTTAATGTTTACTATATTTTATAATTTATTTCCATTGTTTTATCTAACACTTTAGTATTTTACACTGTGTTGCACAACATTCATTCATATAGAAAAATGTATAGAAATTTATAGTAAATCATGACCAAAATTAATTTTGGTGTTATTAAAGTATGGCATATTGATCGTAAGGGTAAGTGATTTATACCATACCTTGAAATTTTAAAATCTTAAAGATATTTTTATACCATCTGTAATGATTATAAAATTTTACCTACTCTTAAAATTGAATTGCTATATTTAAAGTGGGAAAGTTTAGTAAACATTAAAGAAATATTGTCAAATTACACAAAATTAAATGTGTTCGTATGTATATAAACACATTTAATTTTGTGTAATTTTATAATGTTTCTTATATATATATATATATATATATATATATATATATGTTGTGTATATATATATATATATATATATATATATATATATATATATATATATATATATATATATATATATATATATATATATATATATATATATATATATATATATATATATATATATATATATATATATATATATATATATATATATATATATGGTATAAATTTCTTTTCTTTTATTATAATGTTATTCCCAATTTGTTAGAAATTTAACATATAACGTGTTTGTACTTGAAATTTTACATGGTTTTCTTTAAAGTATGTAATTTTTAACATATGTGTATGTATGTGTGTGTATATATATATATATATATATATATATATATATATATATATATGAGGGGGTCCTGGATGACTTGAAGACATACTTAGATTTATAATTACAAGCATTTAATTGAAATATATATGTAAGTCAAGGATCAAAGGCCGGATGGCTGAACATCTGAGTATAATAATTAACAAAATGAAAGCTCTAGTGCCGTCTCCAACAAACGACTGTGCTCGTCTACTTAACACTTCCGTCTATATCTACGTTCCACTGTCGGAAGTTCTTGTTGCCAAACTGTAAAAGGGAAACTTCGCTCGCTGGGAGTAACTTCGTTTCGATGAGCAAAGCCAAGGGTACTACGCCTGCACACACACACACACACACACACACACACACACACACATATATATATATATATATATATATATATATATATATATATATATATATAATGTAGTTATAAAGCATGATTAAATTTAAATTATTTTAAATTAACATATTCATGAAGATAAATAAATTAATATTTAATTAATCGTCTCACAAACTTTACATAAGTAAGTGTATGTGCTATGGATGCATACATATATAAATATAATAAAAAGAAAGAATGTATTAAATACTTTTTTTAATTTCACATTTAGAATAAAATGTATGATTTTTTAAATATTAAGCGAAGACCAGTGGTCAAATTTAAGCACTCAGTTGGAAACGGTTTGGTGCGCTACCGTCTGCTGTTATGCTATATGAGAGCTAATGAGACGGGTTACTAGCTATGCTACTGTTTAAATCGGCTACTGAACAGCTACGAACATCCATTCAAATAATAGGATTCTAAAAACGAACTCTGCAAACGAAAATTCCTCATTCGTTCGGACATCGTTTCAATGTCTATGCTCTAAGACTAACCCCAGTTTTCACACTTGATTTTTAGAAAAATTAAATTATTTTGGATTTTCCCGTAAGACCATTTCACGAGTGTACCGTGAATATCGGAAATCCCTTAAGACAACAATTCTCCGATATTGTTGCGGCCGGGAAAGATCTTGCAAGATCGATATAGAAGACTGGGGAGAAAGGAAAAGCGACGGAAGTGCAACTCTACTGCAAATTGTTAAGGATTTCAATGCTGGGCCATCACCAAGTGTCATCGTGCGAACCATTCAACGAAATAGCATAAACATGGCCTTTTGGAGCCGAAGGCCTACTTTTGTTCCCTTGATGACTGCACGACACAAAACTTTACTCTTTGCCGGGGGTCATCAACACCAACACTGGACAGTTGATTGGAAAGACGTTACCTCGTTTGACAAGTCTCGTTTGAAATCGTATCGAACTGATCGACGTGTACGGATACGGAGACAATCTTATGAATCCATGGACCCAGTGATGGCCGATTGGTTAGGGTGCTAGTCTTCAGTGCCGGAGTTCGTGGGTTCGAATCCCACTGTGGCATGGATACTCGTAGCCGTTCGTAATCGGATTTAAGCTGTAGGTCCCGGTCTCATTAGCCCTCGTGTTGCAAAAAAGTAGACCGTAGCACTCCAAACCAAACAAAACCATGGACCCAGCATGTCAACAGGGGACTTTTAGAGTTGGTGGGGGCGTCTATATGATCGTATGAGGGGAGTGAATTTGGAGTGATATGGGACCCCTGTAGCATCTAGTTATGACAGGTGACACGTAAGTAAGCATCTTGTCTGATCATCTACACCGTTTCATGTCCATTGTACATTCCTATGCAGTTTTGGAATTTCAGGAGGACAATGCGACACCCCATACGCCCAGAATTGCTACACAGTGGCTCCAAGAACATTATTCTGACTTTAAACGTTACCTCTAGTTCACAAAAGCTGCACACGTGAACATTATTGAACATATCTGTAATGCCATGCAACGTTCTGTTCAGAAGAGATCTCAATCACCTCGTAAATTTGTCGATTCCTGGACAGCCCTGCAGGATTCATGTAGTCAATTAACTCTACTAATTCAGACATAAGTGGGGTTGTGTTGAGGTTCTTCCTCTTGGTCGTTGTGGCCCTACAAGTTATTAGGTTGGTCTACTAGTTATTTTTTATTCTTCAGTGAATATAATCTATTTATCTACATATAGGTAGACATATTGATAGATAATAAAAAAGGGTTACTCGTTTTTATATAAAATAATGCATGACTTGAAATTACTCAAGTGGACATTCTAGTATTAATAAAACGTAGAAACTGGAAATTAAACTAACATTCTGTAACTATTTATTAACAAAAGTATCTGAACACGATTAGAAATTTAACAAAAAGCAAACAACGCATTTTTGTAATATTTATATCCGAATTTTAATCTCAAGGAATGAAAGAAATGCGGAATTGAGAGAAGAATCATACATTTTTATTCGAATTTGACCAATTCATAACCATTTTTATCCCCAAAGCAAACAGAGAACTGCATGAACTGCAAAACGAAAACCCCGGAAATTGATTTTCCATGACTTTCACGACTGTTTGTATAAGCTTTCTGCCTCGTATAAAATAATTCAACTAACTATGAATGAAATTTTCACACAGGCTTGAGCAAATGAATCGAATTAAATTAATTCCATTTAGAGAAACTGATTCAGTTAGTGACGTTCGAATAATCGAATTAAGAACCGTCACAGCCGAGCTCCCAATTATTTTTGGAACTCTTTTTTTTCTTCTTCTTTTAATTTGGGAACAATTTGAATTTCCCTTAAATGACCATCGAGGGTTTATTTGAAAATATTTCAACAATTATCGCTAGAGTAAATTTTTAATCGAGCAGGCGAAATAAGTGACATGTAAATGCCGATTTTATTTCCACGATTATTTTATCTGCTTAACAGAGTTCGAAGAATTTTTATTTGGGGATCATGCAAGCGAAAACTGCTTCTTCCCCCCAAATCATTCAGGTATATTTTTAAAAGAGGTTGCCTTATCGGATAGAGTTACTTAAATGTATGGGAAAACATTGTCTGGGATTTATTATAGGGAAGAGGGATATTGGATGAATGCTTAACGAGACTCGAAAATTAATAATGGAAAATTTTCTTTATCTATTTAGAATGCTGATATTTTTATTTGGTTTGTTTTTTCCTCGAATATGAATTATGCATAAAACAGTACTGTAACTATCAATGAATAAAGTTTGTATAGTGTATAATTATTTATCTAGTTGAATAAAATTAATTTGTTGTGGATTTACACCAGGAACCATGATTACATATGGTGAAATGTGTAAAACTGAAAAGCCACTCCATGGTGTAATACTAGACTCAATACTCAAACCATGATGGAATCGCATGGGTATAAATTGATGAACTGTTGTTCAGTCGCCTCACAAAACTGTCCGGTTTTCTCTTAGGTCAATTCTGTAAGACCAGTCTACTTCTAACTAAAATTATCACCAGGTTCCCATTTTAAGGTTTCTTATTTGGTTCACGAAATTCATACCACCAATGTTTCACTTCAGCAACTACCTCTCTCCAAAATTCAACCACTTCACTAAATTTCTACTCTCGCCTGCTACTGCAATGCGATGTTCAAACGCCAGGGGCACTTTAGAGGATGTCTACAGCGTGGAGTATTCTGGGTAGTTGAGATGTACCATTTCTGCTCGTAATCAATCTGGAAAGCCACAGCCATGTCAGGTTCGATCATAGTTTCGGATGAAACATGTTCTGTAAATAAACAGTACAAATGTGTTAATGATATGCGAACAACTCACCTGTTTCTCTATTCATTTCTATAAACCAGTATGAACTTAAACAGTAACTAAATAGTAGCCCCAGTTATAACATAAATATCTGTTATGAATATTCATCAAATTAAAACTATAACGAAATACTCTATTTATGATATTATAAAAAAAAGAATAACATTTTTATATCAGGTTGCCATATTTTTTAATTTAATTAGCCAGAACGAACGGGAAATTAGGCAATTACAAACACGATTTTATGTCTTATAGCTATGAAAATCACTGTAATAATTAATCTTTAATATATTTAGGTAAGCACTTAAATCTCTGTAACAAATTTACCAACATAAAAATGATTATATAATTCAGCTTTAGTACCCACTATACTATTTTTTGTAAAATAAATATCCATTTTAATTTCTTACAATTTAAATTCATTTAAAGTCTTTATTTTAATAAAAACTTTGACCGTATATGGATAAAACATACATTAGAGGAGGATAATATGAACTAGGATGAGTATTAATATAAAATTGGTTAATCTGAAAATACTATTTCAAAAAGAAACTATTATACACTTTTATGAAAATGAAAATATGACCTTTATAAGTACCTGAGAGTAGTTTTAAATACAATTTCTGCACTGTCAATATGACGTTAAAACTTTATTAAAATTAATTCCACTGACATATCATATAAAACATCAACTTTAGCTTGATTATTTTTAAGTACACTAACCGTTAGTTTTAATTTTCTTGTATTTTCAAACATGGAAAAAGGTTCTTTTTTTACATAAAACAATAAAAAATTTAAATTACTCTAAGGAATCCTTGGGTAAGTGGTTTATTTTTAGAAACTAGAATTGTTCCAGAAGCCTCTGCGGAATTAATTTGATGGGTATTTTTTTTTCGATTCAAGCAAAAGATTGGTCTTAAATTACAAACATAAAATTAAACTCACTAAAAATAATTAAAGGAAAAAAATATAGAGAGAGCGAACTAAAATGGTATCTGTTTTTGGATATTTTACTTACAACATTACTTTTTTATCAAAAATATACCCATTATATCATTTTTTACAATTAAAAAATATTGGCTAGTTAATGTTTTACGTTTGAATTTAAAGTAGATTACATTTTAATGCAAAATTACCGATATGAGTTTTTTTTAAATTTAATCTGCATACATGAGGGTTTGCTGAAATTTGAAGAGAAATTCGGTTTTCAATGGTTTTTTTGACATTAGAATCTTTGACGGTCATTTTTATTTTTTTCTTTCAACCCTTCCCCAAATTATGACAGGACTTCAGTAAGATATACGTCATGTGCGGGCTCGTGCAAAATTAGTGAGTTCACGTGTTAGAAATTTCCTGTTGGAATCAAGCGTTTTAAATCACGTGTTGGAAAATAGAAGAATGTAAACAGCCTTGATTTGTTTTGAACTATTCTGTCTTTGCCACACTGCTGTTTACATTACGTGGTTAAAAGTATTACGAGGGTGTGTTATATAATGAAGATTTTTCAAAGTCAGGTTGTTAAAGTTATTGTTCTATGCTGCAGCACCTCTGACCCTGCTCAGTCAGAAACTTCTTTTTGTTGTGAATCTTCAATTCAGTTTGCGAACGAATTCATTTCATAGTGGTGCGTTATCAATCTCAAGCCTATCGCCACTTTCGGGTACCGGTGTTCAAAGATTAGAATCCTACTCCAGGTATTATTAGTAATATTAAATATATTACAAGTAAATATTAGTAGTCTTATGGAATCGAAACATAATGGTCAATTTGAAACACTCCTTCGTACCAAAAGTTTAATTTCAAATTTTATGTCCAATTTTTATTTATAAAGAAAATATAAAGGATGTCGTGTAGTTCTCATTAAATTTAGGTATTCACCTATGATCAAATTTATAGTGGTTATTATTTCGTTAATCAAAAAGACTAAATTTTATTTGGGTGGCGCTGTGTAGATCATTTAAGTTTAAATAAATTTTAGTCTTTTTTATGACTAACAAAATAATAGCCACTATTGATTTGATCATAGATAAATACATAAATTTAATGAGAACTACACGACAAAGGGTAATTATATATAGATAATTTTAAATTCATGTGAAATTTAAAAAATCATTTTTTTAAATATAATGATATAGTTTTAAGTACATTTATACATTTAACGGATGTATTTTCGAAACATATTTAAACACTTGCCATATTGCAAGAAAGGCCACAATTGGTAATTTGTTTTGTTTTGTCATTTGGCAACATTTGTATACAAAAATGATTAATACGAACAATCTAAAAATGCAAGTATTTTACTTCATAGATTGACAGAAGCGAAATTAACGGCGGACGCACAGAAGTCTAGTGCCGAAAAACAGCGCTCTACACATTCTGTCGTAAAACGAAAGGGGTCGAACAGTGGCCGAATTGTCAATGGGGTGCGGAGTTCGAGGGTTCAAATCTGACTGTGGCATAGATGTTTGTAGCCGTTCGGAATCGGCCTTAAACAGCAGGTTTAGCCATATATTTATCATCATTTCACGTACACTATGTCGAACGACGCCGAATGGTTAGGGCGCTGATCTTCAGTACCGGTGTTCGTGGGATTGAACCAGTTGTGGCATGGATGTTTTTAGCCATTCGGAATCTGCTTTAAGCAGTAGGTTCCTATCTCATTTGCCCTCGTGTTGCAAAGTGTGTATTGTAGTGCTGAATACGAAACCACACCAAAACGATAGTGAGAATAATCAAGGAGGGTTTCTTTGGTTAGTATAGCGGACTATCACATAGCGTCGTGTTTGAAACCACCTTAAGTATCAAACTAGTGTAGTCTAAAAATGCAATGGATATTTTTCCTTATTAACACATTGAGTGCTGGTACATTTCGAAGCGGAATTGTACCGGGAGTGGGCGTTTTGCGCGTAAATTGACTTATTCAGTTAAATCCAATAGATCGAAAATTAATTTATTTTTTAACCAGCTTTTCGGATTTTATATTGAAATATATAAACAAATATATAAATAGGTATATATAAATAAGAGCCGTAAGATTTTTGTAAACAAAAAATATATTTTTAGTGGATAAATTTATAATAGTATCGTAAATATGAAAAATCAAATAGAAATAGTAGTATACAGTTTTAGTTTTTTTTTTTAATTATGTTATATATAAAAATTTTTACATTATTAAAAAATGAAAAGAGAAATTATAAAACTAATAATGTAAAATCTAGTTTTTATTTGTCTAAGTTTTTCCAGAATCTATGTAAAAGACAAAAACATTCGGCTTCGCGTTCCTTTGTACCGTTATTTTTGTACTCAAAAACAAAACATGTTGTTACACTAACCCGTACAAGTACGTGACCAGCGCTCAAGTATCAATCGTCAGAAAACGTACTAGTAATTGTCCCGCGCTCAAGTATCAAAATGTGCATACAATGTGTTAAGACTACGTTTTTATACTGCTGTTCGAAATTAACGGTATTTCGGATTTGAAAGGTATGTCTTCATTTTGTTACAATGAATTAATTAATTCCTTACAACGTTATAAACTGCCGAACGATGGCCGAATGGTAGAGCACTGCTCTTCGGAACCAGCGTTCGCGGGTTCGAATCCCGTTGATGGCATGGATGTTCGTATTCGTTCGGAATCGGCTTTAAACAATAGGTCCCGGTCTCATTAGCCCCCGTGTGCAAAACAGTAGAACGTAGTGCTCCAAACAAAACAAAACCAATGTTATAAACTCTAATTTTATAAATCATATTTAATTTTTTAAAATTTTTATATGTTTTTTTTATTTTGAATATAGTATGTAGAAATAGTAGTATATAGTTTTAATTTTTTCGAATTATGTTATAAATAAACATTTTTACATTATAATAGAATTATAATAGAATGACAGACAAGAACATTCAGCTTCGTTTTCCTGTATATATCGTTATTTTTGCACCCGCAAACAAACCCTGTTGTTACACTAATCCCTACTAGTACGTTAAGTCTCAATCATGTTACAAAAAGTAGACCGTAGCACCCCAAACCAAACCAAACCAAGTCTCAATCGTCAGGAAACGTACTAGTACGTGTCCCGTGCTCAAAAGTCAATCGTCAAAAAACGTACTAGTACGTGTCCGTTTTTTTCGAATTATGTTATAAATAAACATTTTTACATTATAATAGAATGAAAGACAAGAACTTTCGGCTTCGTTTTCCTGTATATACCGTTATTTTTGTACCCACAAACAAACCAATTTATTACACTAATCCCTACTAATACGTAACCCTCGCTCAAGTCTCAATCGTTAGCCCTCGTGCTGCAAAAATTAGACAATAGCACATGAAACCAAACTAAACCAAACCAAGTCTCAATCGTCAGGAAACGTACTAGTACGTGTCCGGATACAGTGTGTTAATGTTCGTGGAAAAGTATATATATATATATATATATATATATATATATATATATATATATATATATATATATATATATATATATATATATATATGTACAAAAATATATTTTCTCATTCAAAAGGCATCAATTGAAAACAGATGTATCATATTTAACGAAATACTTTCGCCTTTCTTCCGAACGAAAACAAAGCACGGAAAACTACCCCAAAATATAAAATATAATCCTCACACGTTTTCGCCATATACATAATTATCAAGCCGACGTCTATCGCACTTTGATTGCTTCCCCTTCTCCAAAACTACGCAAACTCGGGGAGTAAACATGCATATAGCTGCCAACTCGAAACTGTAACAATTTCAGTTTGCCATTAGATTTTCCACACAAGACATATAAGTGGGGAAGGAGGAGGAAATAGCGAGATATCAAAATCCATGCTCCAGCTACTTTTGTGAGAGAAGAGTAAACAGAAGCAAAATCGAACAACAACTCCTCGTTTCCCTAACAACGTCAAAATCGCAAACGCAGTCTCGGAAATAAACTTAATAACTGCCGGGGTTCGCAACATTTATGCTTTATTTATACGACAGGAAAAACGCATTTATCAGTGGCTCACGTCCGCTATTTAGAACTTACATATTTGCAATGCGGTGCAGAAAAAAAAGTGTACTAATATTTTTCTGAAAGGAATATGACTTGCCAAGAAATAGATGCGGGCAAAAGCATCTCGATGCAATCATCGGTATCTCATATTTGCTTGGATGCTGGGGTTACCAGATTTGGCGGTTTAAGGCCCACCTCTTTTGCATTCGGTTTTTTATTGATTTTGTTTGAAGAAGAAAAAAAACACGTAATAATCGAACATTCATTTAGAAAATTTTGCACGCGAGCATCACTTCTATCTTGGAATGTATGCATACATAATTTATTTAATCCTAAAACACTTAAAACTTTTCCCGATTATATCAGCAGTTTGTATTAGAGAATTTGAAAGTTGCCCGATACATGTAATTTGTATTTGATAGAACCTTTTTTTTGTAATTAGTTTTCAAAATATAAAACTTAAGTATGGATTATGAATACCTTAATCTATAAATAAAATCAAAGCCATAATATTCATAAGTATTTATCAAGTCTCATAAAAATTTTAAAAATTAAAAAATTTGAATAAGTTTTTAAACATTAATTTTTATACAAGTAATTTTCAGGATATTACATTTCAGTATGGTTTATGAATTTCTTAAGCAACAAATAAAATTAAATAATAAATTAAAATATATAAGAAATAAAATATAATAATATATATAATAAATAAAAATAAATATAATAATAAATAAAATATAGAATAAATAAAAATTAAATTAAAAAAGAATTAACACTGTTATAAGTATTTAAAATGTCTGAAAAAGTTTTAGAAATTCAAAAAATCAAAAAAGTTTTCAAGAAATCTTTTTTATTTGTAACTAAATTTCAGATATTAAACTTTAGTATAGATCAAAAATATCTTAAACGATAGATAAAATCAAAGCAATAATTGACAGAAATATTTAACAAATCTTAGAGAGTTTTTTAAAATTGAAAAAACAATTAAAAAAATTAACAAGTTGACTTCCAACTACGAAATAACTCGTAGATTATGATCTTTTTTACGACACCAACTGCGAGTTATCTCGTACTGTGTTTACTTGCCATTTTTGTGATGCTTAGAATAAACTGATGGTATAGCAGTGTTAATATCGATAAATGGCTTCCTGGAACAGAACAAAAAAAATGCTCTTGGAAAATAAATAATTCAGAACTTTGTTGAATTTCTGTCTACAAATTACAGTTTTTAACAATATAATGTGATTAAATCAAATTGTCATTTTAGGCCATATTTCTGAAAATTGCCGGTTCCATTCAACGTGTTAAACAATAATATTTTGCAATTAATATTAAGAATACTAAACTTGAGTCATGAATACCTTAAGCGATAAAGAAAATTAAAGCTGTAATTACGAAAAATATTTAACTAGTATCGTTTTTTTAATTAGCTTTAAAAAATTATTTTTTATTAATTTTTTAATGTAAAAAAATTTAAAAAATTAAAAACAATTTTTATAATTAATTTTCCGAATATTTAACTGTAGTATGGACATTTTATTTATTTAATAAAATTGAAAAAGTTTATAAACAATGATTTTTCAAGATTTTATTTTTAGAAAATTTAACTTTAGTATGTATTATGAGTGTATTAAGTGATAAATAAAATCAAAGCTATAATTAATATAAATATATAACAAGTGTCAAAAAAATTAAATATTAAAAAAAGTTTGAAAAAGTTTTTAAGCAAGTTATCTGTAATTAATTTTCAGAATTCTAAACTTCAGAACCGATCATGAACACCTTAAGCAATAAATAATGGAAGCTGTAGTTAGCGTCAGAACTTAAAAAGTCTCAAAAAGATTTAAAACTGTAAAATATCCAAGATGTTTTTAACAATATTTTTTCTGTAAATAATTTTCAGAATATAAAACTTTAGTACTGCTAAAGAACACCTTAAGCAATAAATAAAATCGAAGCTATAGTTAAAATAAGTATTTAATAAGTCTCAGGTAATTAATTAAAAATTTAAAAACAAATTGAAAGTTTTTTTTAATTTCTGTAATTAATTTCTATTATATTAAACTCTGTTATGGATCATAAATATATATTTAGTGATAAATAATATCGAAGCTATAATTTTCATAAGTATTTAACAAATGTCAGGTGGTTTTAAAAATTCGAAAAAAATCCAACATTTTTTCTATAATTAAATATCAAAATATTACAAATATGGAATTAAGGATTTCCTGTTAGCAAACGACTTAATTAGTTAATATAATTGATTAATTAATTTTAATATGTGTAATTTTAATGAATATTATGTGCTTTGCGATATTTTTTAACTGCGAATAATTTTGTCATAACTATTAGTTTGGCTATTACCCATAGGATTTAAAAATAATTAATATATAAATATGTGTTGAATATTTCTTATTAGAATATATGATCTAAAAAAATATTACCTACTTAAAAAATATGACGTCAGCAACTATAATAGAAGATTAGTTGAAATAAAAAAAACCGAATCGAAGTAACAGTCAATTAACTTTTAATTATTAAATATTCAATTATTACTTTTAATTATATTAATTCTAAATCAAACGAGTGTATGTTCCAATATAAAAAATATTCTAACAAATTTATTCACTTAATTTGTTTTATGACTTACGTGTAGTGGTAAAAATTATACTTTTAATATAAAAGCCCATAATATATTCAACTTAAAATATATATGAGTTTCTAGATTATTTTTATTGAATACATAATTTTTTATAAGAGACAGGAAGGTATCAAAATCGATTTTAAGCAGAGTTTAAATCCACATTAAAACCGAAACCTCCCCCTTTCAAATTATACCCATTACAAGACGTTTCATATTCTTATCCAGTCAGTTATATGACTTGTTAGACAGTTAGACTGATTTCGTTTGGGATGTACAAATATCATTTCTTTTTATTCGATTATGTTCGATTTGTTGATTATGGATTAGCTCTAACAGAAAACCTTTTTTATATAATTGAGATAATTCTTGTGTCCTTTTGTCTGGGAATCTCAAACTCAAATAAAGGTAATCTTTGTAAAATGTAACAAGAATTTTTTTTTCAAATTGTTAAAAAAAAAAAAAAAAAAAAAAAATGTCAAAATGAAAAATGCTATCAAGAGTTACATGAGTAAACGACCTCACTGTTATCAGTAGGAGAATAAGAGGCTAAGTATTTACAGCGCCCTATCTTGCTCTGATCTTGGTGGAATAGACAGGGTTTTCCCCTTTTCGAACGAGCCAAATATCTACCGTGTTCATTAATGGCTGCAGGGGAACGTAATATAGTTTCGTGATTTCAGTGCCTTTCAAGTTCAAACACTACCTCTGGAGGTTTCATGCTAAACCTAGGAGATATACTGTTTGATCCATGCTTCAAAATTACGTGGACATGCCGGATGTGTAATAATACTCGCGTATGTAATTTTTCATAATCTACACGTGCTTCCTTAGTGGTGCTAAAGTATTAACTGCTTTGGAGTCGTGTTTGTGAAGGAGACATCTCTCATTATTGTCAGCGACAGTGGAAAGAAAATAATCTTTTTAAAATAATTAGTTAATGTTGTGAAGAAAATCACACTGAATATTAATCGAGAGTTAAACTGTTTTACTTCCATAAATATAAAAATCTTCTCCTAAAAGAGATTTCTTAAAATCGAACTTTCCATTGTGCATGTTTTTAACGTGATTAATTTTTAAAGTTTAGTTTTCACATTTAATCAATGGATTTTATAAATGTATGATCTTTGATTTTGATTTCGCATTGACCAATGTATGACTCTTTTGAAGTATTTTTACAAAAAGATTTTTTCGAATTGAATTTACCAATGTGCATGTTTTTTTGTACATGTTTTTTCATAATTAATTTTTAAAGTTTAATCTCTGCGTAACTGCTAATCAATGTATGATCTTTGATCACTGATTCTTCTTTGATCAGTGTATGAATCATGAAATATTTTTACAAAAGATTGTTTAAATTGAATTTCCAATGTGCATGTTTTTGTGTACATGTTTTTCATAATTAATTTTTAAAGTTTAATCTCTGCGTTTAACTGCTGAATACATGTATGATCTTTGATCACTGATTCTTCTTGACCAATGTATGACTCTTTTGAAGTATTTTTACAAAAAGATTGTTTCGAATTGAATTTACCAATGTGCATGTTTTTTTGTACATGTTTTTTCATAATTAATTTTTAAAGTTTAATCTCTGCGTTTAATTGTTGAATCAATGTATGATCTTTGATCACTGATTCTTCTTTGACCAGTGTATGAATCATTTGAAATATTTTTACAAAAAGATGGTTTCAAATAGAATTTAACAATATGAATGTGTTTTCTACATGATTAATTTTTAATGTTTAGTTTCTGTTTTAAATCAATCGCTTTAATCAATGTAAAAATATTAAAAAAGAATTAATTCAAATCGAATTTCTTAATTTGATTGTTTTTGCATAATTCATTGTTAAAATTTAGCTTCCTTGGTTAATCTATAATTTTGATTAATGTTAAAATATTTTTACAAAAAGATTTACCAGATAGAATTTATCAATGTGCATGTGCTTTTTATATGATTAATTTTTAATGTTTAGTTTTTGATTTAAATCAGTCACTTTGATCAATGTATAAATATTAAAAATAATTAATTTGAATCGAATTTCTTAATTTGCATGTTTTTGCATAATTTATTGTTAAAGTTTAGCTTTCTCGGTTAATCAGTCGCTTTGATCAATGTTAAAATTTTTTACAAAAAGGTTTACCAAAAATAATTTACCAATGTGCATGTGTTTTTATATGATTAATTTTTAATGTTTAGTTTTTGCTTTAAATCAGTCGCTTTAATCAATGTGAAAATATTAAAAAATAATTAATTTGAATCGAATTTCTTAATTTGCGAGTTTTTTCATAATTGATTGTTAAAGTTTAGCTTCCTAAGTTAATCATAGTTTTGATCAATGTTAAAATATTTTTACAAAAAGATTTACCAAATAGAATTTATCAATGTGCATGTGATTTTTATGATTAATTTTAATGTTTAGTTTTTGCTTTAAATCAGTCACTGTGATCAATGTTAAAATATTTTTACAAAAATATTACTAAGAGACCACATTTTACAAAAAAATAAATAAATAAATAAATAAATAAAATAAAATAAAAATAGAATTTACCAATGTGCATGTGTTTTTATATGATTAATTTTTAATGTTTAGTTTTTGCTTTAAATCAGTCGCTTTCATTAATGTAAAATATAAAAAAAATAATTAACTCTAATCGAATTTCTCAATTTGCGTGTTTTTACATAATTAATTTCTAAAGTTTAACTTCCTCTGTTTATCAATCACTTTAAACAATGTTAAAGCATTTTTATAAAAAGATTTACCAAAAAGAATTTACCAATCTGCCTGTTTCTTACATGATTAATTTTTAAATTTAACTTCCATTTTTAATATTTAAATATTTAAATTTTAAAACGCTAAACTTGCTAGTACTTTATACAGCTGTCCTTTTCTTTATTCCTAGAAAGTGTATTTCTCCCCTTTGGCTATTTTATCCACGGAGCCTAAGAAAGTGTAGCCAAATATTGTCGCCAATCCAGCATTATCTCCGCTTTTAGGTTTTAATCTAGTAACCCTATGGCAGAATGCTCCGTAACTGGGGCCATAGGATATCTCAATGCAAGCCGTTACACTCTATAAATTTGCAGCTGAAATAGTGCAGCAGAGCCTTAATGGTGGGAGCTTATCATACCACAAGATTCCACAGGTTTCTTTATGGCTTCAGGAAACCATAGCACTAACGCCAAAGGATTTTTGCGATTTGTGGGATCAATACGTTTATGAAGAATTCATAAATTCTTACTCCCGGCTGCATTGCATGTTTTTTGATGAGCAGTATGCAAACATTTTCCACGCTACAATGTTCCGGCTGCATTGTTTTGGCATTACCTTAAAATATTTTAAGCTAAATTCTCTGCTTGGGGAAATATTTCGATAAAATTATATTCTCTGAATTCTATATTCTTTTTCTATTCATTTTTATTTTTTTTCTTATCCCCCATGTAGTTTTAAAAATATAGTAGGTACGAGTAATATAAAATATCAGTTTTATTTCCGCCATATTTGTGGTAATAGTATTATGATTTAGGTAATTATATTTTTAGCAAATAAATTGATCTTTTTCAGTAGCTCTTTATAATTTGCATTAAAGAAAAAAAAAAGTTGAATGTGTAATAAATTTTCCATAAAAAATATCCATTTGTTTATTTCGGAGAATATGGAATAGGGTGGTTAATATGGAACAGTACATAAATTTTCCATCAAATAATTTTTTTAAAGTAACAGATTTATACTAGAACTTATTTGTTATTTCCCAATGTTTTCTAACACATACTAATATACTTAGGGGGACAAATCATTTTTGAATTTACAAAAATTCGATTTTTTAATTTTTACATTTTTTTAATTCTAAAGACATTTTTTTTAATTGTTTAAAACAAACCTCATTTCAGTATTTGAATTCGAATATGCAAAACTCAACAATATTTTCATTCAATATTATTGCCACATTTAGAATGCGGTTATACTTCACAACCAACTTACGCGTGCAGCGGGCGTTTTTTCGTGAATCGCGAGAAAGTTTAGTTATTCCGACAAATAGCAGTCAATTGAAAATTACTTTGTTTTGATGAGCGAAACTTTTATTTTACACTTTAATATATACTGTATGATTATTTAACAAAAAAAACAAACAATATTTTTAGTAAATCACTAGGAATTCGATTGCAGATGAAATAACGCAACAAAAGACCGAGTCACTCGACAATCATAACTTGTCTAAAGAAAATATGCAAACATGAATATAATGTCACACATACATACAATTATATGTATTTAGTAGATTTGTGGTGGTTAGCGGGTATCCGCCACAAATCTACTAAATACGTATTTTTACGTGACCCGCGCTCAGTGACAGACTGCAAAAAACGTAAAAATACGTTGCCAGCCCGCTAAGTGTTAAGAGAGCTATAAAATTTTAAATGCATTTTACTAAAAATGGTATTTTTTTAACTTGCGAGTAAGCTAAATGAAAAAAAACCTATTCCATATATTGATTTCAAATTTTCACAGTAAATACATCAAAAGCCTACGATGAAATTCTACTTGCTTTTTACTTTGTTGTTTATTATATTTATCATTTGTAGTATTTGAAATGGAAACTTTTTACGTATTATTTTATCTTTTTTCAAATTTCGAACCCATGGTGTAACATTTCTGATAGTCAGACAACTCTTAAAATTAAAAAAAATATATATATTATTTTAAATTTCCCATACCATGAAACTAGTTATTTTACAAACATATATTTTTAACATAGTTAGAACAAATTATTATCATTATACATGTTCCTCCTTCCTCTTTAACATAAAAAAGTACTTTTGAAAGAAAATTTCAGATAAGAGACTGTTGTTTACAAAAATGATATCAATGCTAGCGCGTATGATAACTAAAAATATATTTAAGTTTAAGACAAAATTATTGTTTTAAAACATACCACAATATCTAAAAATAACTTAGAATCTAAATTTGTATATAGTTAAGATGCATGTATAATTTTTAAAAATATTTGATTAAAGGAAATTTCTTTCCTTTTATTCCTTTAAAAACTAAAACTTTATCATTCCAAAATAAAAAAAAATATTTTTGAAAATATACAAGAAAATTTAAGTTCAATCGGATAAAACTATATTGTATACAAACTGAAAAAATTTCATGATAAAATATTTAAAACTTTTTGAGATAACGTACGCGTTACAGGAAAAAAACAATATAAGAAAAATTAACTTAAAGTTTAAATTTGTTTACAGTCAAGTGATGAAACGTTTTTATTCATAACTCCTCATAATTGGAATTTTTTAAGCAGGTTGTATTAAAATGTTCAGAACTAATTTCTTTTCACATATGCTTTTTTTTGAAAATTGAATTTTTTGTCGATTTAACAGTCGTAACAGTAGTTTCGAATGGAGCTTCTTTAAATTGAAATTCCTAAAAAAATATATTTTTCTCGAATGAGAGATTTAAGACTGCAAAATCTAGCCCTATTGTCCATAGAAAAATAAATTATAAATAAAATTAATTTTGAGGGCAATATACACGAATTTTCTACTAAGAAAGCGATATAAATAAATGACTTCCACCTTCACCTTAACATAGTACAGTAAGTTCATTTATTAAAAAGATGTATTCATACTTATTTATAAATATAAAGTAAAGAAATATTTTCTCGTGTTTCTTTTCACAAAATCAGGTAGAGGTATATGGTATGTCTCATTAAAAATTATTTATAAAAATTTATTAAAAAATCACTTTTTATTTGAAAAGGGAGGCAAATAGGAAACCGCCCCGGGCGGCAAAGGCTATAGGTACTCCAGTCAAGAAAGTACATTTGAAAATTACTGTAGTTCAGCTTAGGATTAACTAAACGGCAAACTGATATTATTGAAAATATATAGCTTTTCTATTTTCGATTAATACAATCGAGTAAATGCAACATTACTTCACTGGATTCAAGTTCTAAAACTCAATTCAGTATATTCATGTCTTCAAATATCTTTCTACAAAACCAGCATGAACAGATTTTACGTGTCTTAATTGACAATATCAGACCAAAATATTTATAGATACACCTAACAGCCGGACGATGACCGAATAGTAGAGACCTTCTTTCGGTACCAGAGTCCCCGAGTTCGAATCCTGCTCCTGGCATCAATATTCGTAGCCGTTCGGAATCGACTTTAATCAGTATGTCTCTTGCACGTTAGGTGGTCGACCTTACATGGAACATCCAGTGTTTAGTTTTTAATCCTACTTGGTTCTCAGTTTGTCTATCCACTGAGGAGATGAAAGGTTGAGTTAACCTTGCCCAGTGAAAGATAGAACGTTGGTATGATTATAATACATTACAAAAAATTATAAACAAGAAATTCTAGAAATTATCTTCTAAAAACTGTAAGGCTCTAAACTATAAAGCTTACAATCTGTTATCATAATTGAAGTAGAAATAGTTATAAACAAACACTACATTTATAGTAGAGTAATAAATACATACTTGGTTCGCAGTTTTTCTACCCACTGAGGAGATGAAAGGTTGAGTTAACCTTGCCCAGTCAAAGATTGGACATTGGGATGATAATAATAATTTACTAAAAGTTATTAACTAGAAATTCTAGAAATTAGCTTCTAAAAACTGTAAGGCTCTAAACTATAAAGCTTGCAATCTATTATCATAACTGAACTAGAAATAGTTATAAACAAACACTACATTTATAGTAGAGTAATAAATAGTAAAAGAAATTTACATTACCGTTTAATAATTCAGCCCTGGGATGCGAAGCATATGTTCCTGTTAGGTGGTCCTTGCATGGAACATCCAGTGTTTAGTTTCTAAGCAAACTTGGTCCTTAGTTTGTCTACCCACCGAGGAGATGAAAGGTTGAGTTAACCTTGCCCAGTGAAAGATAGAACGTTGGTATGATTATAATACATTACAAAAAATTATAAACAAGAAATTCTAGAAATTAGCTTCTAAAAACTGTAAGGCTCTAAACTATAAAGCTTGCAATCTATTATCATAACTGAACTAGAAATAGTTATAAACAAACACTACATTTATAGTAGAGTAATAAATAGTAAAAGAAATTTACATTACCGTTTAATAATTCAGCCCTGGGATGCGAAGCATATGTTCCTGTTAGGTGGTCCTTGCATGGAACATCCAGTGTTTAGTTTCTAAGCAAACTTGGTCCTTAGTTTGTCTACCCACCGAGGAGATGAAAGGTTGAGTTAACCTTGACCAGTCAAAGATAGAACGTTGGTATGATTATAATACTTTACAAAAAATTATAAACAAGAAATTCTAGAAATTAGCTTCTACAAACTGGGTTACTATAAAGCTTACAATCTATTATCATAATTGAAGGGAAAATAGATATAAACAAACAGTACATTCATAGTATAGTAGAGTAATAAATAGTAAAAGAAATTACCATGTTAATAATTCAGCTTATCCTGTTCCAACTGATAATACCGTATCCATACCAAACCCTTTAATACAGATATAAATAATGTGACTTCACAAAGCAGTTGTCTACAATGCAATATTATTGCGATGATTTAAATTTCACGCCATTACTGAAATACAAAGCTCTGACATGGATAGCAGAGACTACTTGCAATGATTTGAATGTAATCATCAAAATTGCGTGACTGCTCCGATGTATATATCACTACAACGTTAGGTTTAAAGCCTCTAATTTGAATTCATCTCGCATTCTATGGAATTAACATTATGCTCTTAATATAGCTTACGAAATTCATATAACATATTTATATTATGATAGACTCTTCCGAAATGTATGAGTTAGATATATTAGAACTCCAGTTGCAAGAGGATTGAAATTCGGTATCGATTTTCTAAAACTATTTGAATAGTATGTTAAATTTAAATCAATTAGCATTCATATGCGGCTCTTATGAGCTGAGAAGCGAAAAATATGTATGTAAAGTGCGATTATGAGGAAATATACTGTTTCAATACATAATTATAATTATCAAGCAATTAATCGTAAGAACCGAATCAAAATTTAAATTGGATTAAAAGTTTGTTTTATTTGGAGAGTATTACATATTTGTTTTCTGGCATGTAATCTTCTTATATATTAAAATCTCACTGTTTCTATCTATCTATCTATCCATCTATCTATGTGCGTGTATCTCCTCACAAACCGCTGGACGCAGAAGGGCGCCAAAGGTACCAAAAGACGTGGAACGAACCAGGGAAGTCATTTCACCCATTCGCGTTCATATATTCCAATTAGTTCGAAAAATATTATCGAAAACCGACCCAAATACCAGTTTAATTTTGCCGCACGCTCGATTCCATTGTTGAGATGGCGTCAAAAAATGACAGTGTTATTGAATGTTAGCATCATTCTCCTTGATATTTGGTAATCCGAGTAACACAAAAATATATCTTTGCTATTACATTTCAAGTGTAAATGTATATGTTTATGATAGTATATATGTACATGAGATTATTTTCGTATCTTCTAAATGCTAGACCCTTATTTTTTAGAAAAGCACGATCTTTTTCTATTTTATTATCTTGGCGAGATTTTTGTATTTAATAATTATAAACTGGCCATGATCTATCAAAATTGTTTGCATTTCGCAGTTGCCATTTCTTTAAAAAAAACTAAATTATTGTTATAGGTTTTAATATTTAAACTAGATTTTTATTACTTGGTAAATACAAATTTTATATTTTATCTTGACGATATTTTTATTACTCGGAAACTTTCGAAGCAGCTAGTAAGTAATAAATAATGTTATAGGTTCACCCAGCTGAATAAATAAAGTAATACTAATAATAATGTCTTAGAAATTAACAGATAAAGCAACCTCGCCAACGAGCTCAGTGGCCGAATGGTCAAAGCACAAGATCCACACCCGAAGTTTGTGGGTTCGATGCTCACCATGGCGGTTGATCCAAAGTGTGGATTTTTTATTTAAAAATGTATGTATCGTTTCCTTATGTTCTCGAACATTCTAGATATTTCTTTATTATGTAAATTAGTTATTTCTTGAATATTCTGTTAGGGTATAAAAGCTGATACCCACTAATTGTAGACAACTTCTCGATTTTGTAAAGTTGCGAGTTGCTACTTAGCTTCAATAAATTTCTTTGTTAAGTTAAACGATGTGTTCATTCGTATCTTCGTGACAATATTAATAGATAAATTATTCAATAAGCGATATATTCTATAATAATCTTTTCGATCCGATGTTGCTCAGTCGGCAGAAACACCGATCTGGTAACCGGAGGGTTGCGAGTTCATAACTCGAACCGACCAAATATCCACTATGTTCATAATTGGTAGAGATGCGTAAACAGGATAGTGTTCGCAATGTCCTCTGAGTTTCCAAATGATATTTTTGGAGGTGGTAGGCCAAACCTAGGGGTGTTCTGATTGGTAGATTCCTCTCCATTACGAGGATCTACTTTTTGTGCTGTCTCTAGAGAGTCATGATTGCCTTTCTTATTACTGCTTCTATTTTAAAATGGATTTATTTTACCATACTAGCTATCAGATTTATAACTGGTACTGGTTCTAATTATTATCTTCTTCAAAAACTGCATTATCATTTTAATTATTAAAACTATTGTGTCTTGGAAAATAACATTATTTCTAGAGTGCTCTATAATGTTTCATAATATATGTGTTATGGCTATTCAAAATTTTAATTTTCCAACGCCCATAAAAATTAAACGTTATTACCTGAAAAGATTTATTCAGTGACTTCTCAATATGACTTTTTAACCCTTAATTTGGCTAAGTCTGGCCGCTACACCGGATATGTATATTTATAACTACTATATAACATAATTGTCAGTGTTCGCCACAGCTGACATTTATTATCTCAAAAATAAAAATGATATGTTTTTTGTTTATTTTACAGATATCCTAATGTCTATACAGACATGGGAAAAAATAACAGAAATTAAAAAATATTTGAAAAAACATCTTGTCAAATTAAGGTTTACTGAAAAATTCAGTCTAGCGAATTTGACCTTCTTGTTTAAGGCTTATGAAAATTATGCTATATATTTGTAGTCTAACAATGGTTATGGGGCTATTCTTTTGTGCCAGCGTTAGTAGGATCGAATCCCACTGCTGGCACGAATGTTCAATTCCGTTCGAAATGGAATTCAAGCAGTAAGTCCCGGTCAAATTATCACTTGTAAAAACATTATACCATAATGTTCTAATTCAAACACGACGTAGATATTTAAACTGTTACGCTTACATATTTAGCTTATATTACGCTTATATATTTACTGCTTATATTACGATGGGTATATATAGTACTGAGAAGCAGGTCAAGTATGATTTGAAAAAAGTTAAGCAACTGCAAAATTACTTTATAATGGTTATTTAAAAATATATAGTGAAACTTTACAATAACCGAACCGAGTAAAAGTGCATGTAAGCAGATGAGACTGCTCTTATGTTATGAAACGTCTCATACACGTAGGTTCTTACATACAGTTGAAGTTGTAGTACATTTAAAATATCTTATTAGGTTAAAACCAGCATGCCCGTTCAAGTTAATTATATTACAAAGGACATAGAAGTCTGTATATTGTTTAAGTACAGTAATATATGTATATATATATATATATGTATATATATTACGATATTTTTACCACTTTCGGTTCAAATTTGTTTTTCTGGTAATTCTTTTCAAGCAACCCTAGCGAATGTTTTCGAATGTTCCCTAGTAGATTCTTTCCGGTTGCATATCTAAAAAAATATTTTTGACTCGTAAGTTAGTCATCCACCTGACATTTGGAAATCGCTAATTGGCTGGCACCAAAAACTGTATAAGCAGATGTATTGAATTTGGAAACAGTTTCGGCAAAGTTGTACATTTGACGGTTGAGCTGCTAAGATGAATAAACTACGATAGCTTGATTTTCGAGTGTTTCTATTTCTTTTTCATTCTAGTTGCATAGATCCCCGACTGCAGGGTAGCAATAACCGCCCCGAACTCCAGTTCGAAATGAGACCAATAGTCTCATTTCATATATATATATATATATATATATATATATATATATATATATATATATATATATATATATATATATATATATATATGCAAATGTGCTGTAATTGCCCAGACTTACTGGACAATAAGTTAACCCTAAGTAATATGCAGTCGCTCCATCAGAATAAAAGTGATGTCCGTTGAACTTTACGGAAATATATGTATGTTCAATACGAGAAATGAGAATGGAATAATGACAAAAACACACTTGTAGTACAAATTTATCCCCACAGCAGGAGATCACGCGGAGTTATTCTTATGAAACCAGCAGGTTATTCAGCGTTATTAACAGTAAGAAAAAATCTTAGATCACTCATAGGAGTGAACACTTTTACTGAGACAGCTAGAAAATGTGGTCAATGGATAGAAAATTAGCATTTTTTCTAACATTAGTTTCGGCAGACTGGTCAAAAGAATTTCAAGTCAGCGAACACTCCTTTAGTTCTGAGATTTTGTGGCTGGAAAATTAGGTATGAAAGAATGAGAAGGGAAAAGAAGAATTTTAGATAGATATTTTAGGTGTAATAATTTTGATATTTTACTGATCCCCCATCTTGGAAAAAAAATCAAAATTTAAATTAGGATTTTTCATTTAAGAATTTATATTATTTAGTATAAATAAATAAACTAATAAGAGTACAAAATTATATTAAGAATTTTATTACTCAACTTGAATTTGGTGTTACGTTCTCCAAACATTTCAACTAAAAATTATTCTAACCTATTGTTTTAATTAACATAACTCAATTCTTAAATTTTGCAGTCTTACGTTTCTAACTAAAAGCAAGTTATAAAATTAAAATCTTAACTTTTACCCTAGGTGATACTTAAGGGCACACATTCGCTTAAACTTTCATCTGTTTGTGTTTTTTGTTACTCTCTTTCTAAAAGAAGAGATAGGGGATTTTTCCATTCCGAATGCAGTTCCGGAATGAAACCGAAATTATTTAAATCACGTTCAGCGATTCGAATTATTTTTGGTAGCGAGGGTATCTAGAGAATTTCGAAAGAATTCAAACACAAGGAAAACTATTTAATTACGTGGAGTGTATTGTCTTTTAATTTATTCTCGGTAGAAGTGCTTTCTCTGATTAGATTATCTCCAGAATTGCTTAAATAAACAAATATTTAGGGTTTATTTATTTGTTTTTCTAAAAATGTTCCGATTCATATTTGTAGAAATACGGAATTAAAGCTTTCCACGTAAAGACTTCGTTAACATTTATAGTCTTTTTAAAGTAATTATTATCTAATTAAAAAGGCCATTCCATTTAAACTTTCAAAAATGTGATTTTTTATTTTTATGTTATTAAAATGTCTGAAACTTTTTGAATAGTTTAGAACAAATTCTATTAAAATGTTCGAATTAGAACCTGCAAAACTATATACAGTCTCTGAATTTTATATCATAGCTTTGAAACGAATTATAAAAATTTTAAATGCATTTAATTAAAAGTGTTGTATGTTTTTCAAATTTCGCGTACTGCAAATGAAAGACTATTGCACATATTTATTTCAAATTTTCACATTAAAAGCATTATAAACCTGCAATTAAACTCTACTTTTTTTGTTATGTATGTCGTTTGGTATTTATAGCATGAATGTAATTTTTAAACATTATTTCAGCTTAAAAAAATTCAGTCCTTTGGTGTAATATATCTGGTACTTTATAAAAATATAAAGAGGTGTAGAATTACACTTTTAATTGTTGTTTACGTAAAATAAAAAAATATTATGAAAACTCACATTTTGTTATGAATATGTGCAAAGTGTATATATATGTATATGTATATGTGTATGTATATGTATATGTATACGTGTATATATATGTATATATATAATGTGTATATATATATGTTTATATATATACATATATCTATATATATATATATATATATATATTTATATATATATATATATATATATATATATATATATATATATATATATATATATATATATATATATGTATGTATATATATATATATATATATAAATATATATATTTATATGTATGTATGCATATATATACATATATATATATATATATATATATATATATATATATATATATTATATATATATATATATATATATATATATGCATATATATACAAACATACATATATTAACAGTAAATGAATTAACTTAGTTCTTATAAGTTCGTAAATTGAAAAGAACTAACAGAGTATTTGTTAAGAGAGTAAAAGTGTCCATTAGCCAAACCGGGAAGATGTCATAACCACGTATGAATATGGATGTTAAATAAATTGTATTCCATGTATTTTATATTTTTATCTGATAAAACTCTCTTTATCTGATAGCTTTGCATCTCAGAATCATCGTAGAATAAATAGAAAAGAGAAATTGTATTTTTGAGTTTTATCCAGAGAGGTACGTAATTAGAGATAATGAATGCAAGATTGACGGAAAGATAAATTGCTAAACTACTTTGACTAATACTTCATCTCAAAGTACATATTTCGGGGAAAATTATTCCCTTATATACATTTCCAGAATCATGAAAGAACAATTACGTCATGCATATGTATTTTCTCGCCTTTAACGAGGAACGCATCCAGCAAAAATATACGAAGTCATTAGAAGCCGTGTACGAGAGGTGATTATATTGCGGCATTAAGGAAATCTCAACTGCACAAAGTTTGTCTTGTTGATTCAATTTTAATTTAAATAAAATGTGATAAATTGCTTACTTAGTTTTAAACTGATTTAACGAAACTGCTAAGAAAAAAATTTTTGTACAAGTGGCAGACATTTGGCAATTAAGCAAGCTATTAGCCTTCCAGTTTCCGAATAATTTGAATAACGGAAGTAAAATTATACAATGCGGTGCATGTGGCAAAATGTTCCCAGTTTATAAGTCATCCAGAATTACATAAATTATGGTTAGGAGAGTCGTTAAGTCCAATCCTAAACAAATGATCACCAAGACATTCGTGTCCAGTAAGAAGACTAAACATGGCAGCGGCAGACTCACGAGGGATAGTGGAAGACTCATTTACCTTATGACTTAACTTTAGTTTAGTTAACCAGTTGTAGTGTTTGTCTTTTAACAATCCTTTGTACTTGAGGCGTTTTGAATAACGGAAGTAAAATTATACAATGCGGTGCATGTGGCAAAATGTTCCCAGTTTATAAGTCATCCAGAATTACATAAATTATGGTTAGGAGAGTCGTTAAGTCCAATCCTAAACAAATGATCACCAAGACATTCGTGTCCAGTAAGAAGACTAAACATGGCAGCAGCAGACTCACGAGGGATAGTGGAAGACTCATTTACCTTATGACTTACCTTTAGTTTAGTTAACCAGTTTTAGCATTTGTCTTTTAAAAATCCTTTGTACTTGAGGCGCTTTGAATAACGGGAGTAAAATTATACAATGCGGTGCATGTGGCAAAATGTTCCCAGTTTATAAGTCATCCAGAATTACATCAATTGCGTTTAGGAGAGTCATCCAATCCTATACAAATGACCACTAAGGCATCCATGTCCAGTAAGAAGGCTAAACATGGCAACGGAATCCTTCGTCGACCGTCTTGTTTAATCTTCCTACAAAATGTGGCGTCATTCTCGCAAATAGATCGCCTACAGAACACTGTGAGCACTGTCAGTTTAACTATGGTCCCCCAATAGATTTGAAGGATCTTCGAATATATTTCCCTATTATCTGAAAATATTTTAAAGTTTAAAAATGTTATTTTTTTTTAATCCACAAGCTTAATTTACCGAACAGGAAAATGTGTTTATTCTCCTGAATAGGTTTTAAATTGGATTAAAAATAACAGAATGTTGTAAAAATAATTTAGTGAAAGTCTAAGAATATACTTTAATGCTTCAGGGAGAGGTAATCAAATTTATTATTTACTATTACACCAAGTGTTAATTTTAATTAGTTTAAAAAAAAATGCCACATCGCAAGTAAAAACCGTATGTGTTAAAGTGAAAAAAAAATCGATATTAAAATGCTCAAGATTTATTTTTTAATTAAGACGGCAATATTTACTAAATACAATAATTTATTATTTACTATTACACCAAATGTTAATTTTAATTAGTTTTCGGTATGCAAAATAATGCCACATCGCCAGTAAAAACCGTATGTATTAAAGTACAAAAAACGGATGGTAAAATGCTCAATTTTTTTTTTAATCAAGACGACAATATTTACTAAATGCAATAATTACCAGTAAACAAACATTTTTTGAGTTACTCAATCTTTCATTTTTTTTTATTTGCCAGCATGATTTTATATCTTTTTTTCATATAAATTACATCTCATGATAACATTTCTGATATATTATTACTTTATTATTCAGGATATGGTCCCAAAAGTAAACTAAAAGCAAATTAAAGCAAAACAGAAAATATATTTTTAAATATTTGAGGAAAACAATCTACCGGAAATACCTGTTAGGTAAACTCTGTAACAAACTGTTTACGTATCTTTTTTTCGTGTACAGACTTTATAATTTCATCTTGCAATATTTCCGTAAGTTTCAGTCTATTTCATCATCTTATTGCGATACATATTCCGTTATGTGCATGATTAATTTATTTTGCGGAAAGTTGTGTGGATTCCGTATCAATAATTCAAATTTTAATCTATTGACGGAAGCACATCGGCGTTCCTTATTTTCTATTCGTTGCCTCTCCGAATATTTTTGGGAATATTCATTAAATATGATTACGTCCCCCTAGGAGAAGTTTTGTTAATTTATGGGATGGCATCCCACTTATGTAAACACAGCATTTTCGGAACAAGAAATAGTTATGGTATAATTACTGACCAAAGAGCGCGACTGTTTATTAATAACCTCTAAGCATATGGTTTATATCATAGGTGATACTTACCGGGATGGAAGTCAATGTAATGTATGTTATTTTTATTATTAATTCAGGTATGTGCAGAATTTCTGCTTTATCGAATGACGGGAAGATGTCGTAACCACGTATGAATATGGATGTTAAATAAATTGTATTCCACGTATTTTATATTTTTATCTGATAAAACTCTCTTTATCTGATAGCTTTGCATCTCAGAATCGTCGTAGAATAAATAGAAAAGAGAAATTGTATTTTTGAGTTTCATCCAGAGAGGTACGTAATTAGAGATAATGAATGCAAGATTGACGGAAAGATAAATTGCTAAACTACTTTGACTACTTCATCTCAAAGTACATATTTCGGGGAAAATTATTCCCTTATATACATTTCCGGAATCATGAAAGAACAATTACGTCATGCATATGTATTTTCTCGCCTTTAACGAGGAACGCATCCAGCAAAAATATACGAAGTCATTAGAAGCCGTGTACGAGAGGTGATTATATTGCGGCATTAAGGAAATCTCAACTGCACAAAGTTTGTCTTGTTGATTCAATTTTAATTTAAATAAAATGTGATAAATTGCTTACTTAGTTTTAAACTGATTTAATGAAACTGCTAAGAAAAAAATTTTTTTTACAAATGGCAGACATTTGGCAATTAAGCAAGCTATTAGCCTTCCAGTTTCCGAATAATTTGAATAACGGAAGTAAAATTATACAATGCGGTGCATGTGACAAAATGTTCCCAGTTTATAAGTCATCCAGAATTACATAAATTATGGTTAGGAGAGTCGTTAAGTCCAATCCTAAACAAATGATCACCAAGACATTCGTGTCCAGTAAGAAGACTAAACATGGCAGCGGCAGACTCACGAGGGATAGTGGAAGACTCATTTACCTTATGACTTAACTTTAGTTTAGTTAACCAGTTGTAGTGTTTGTCTTTTAACAATCCTTTGTACTTGAGGCGTTTTGAATAACGGAAGTAAAATTATACAATGCGGTGCATGTGGCAAAATGTTCCCAGTTTATAAGTCATCCAGAATTACATCAATGGCGTTTAGGAGAGTCATCCAATCCTATACAAATGAGCACTAAGGCATCCATGTCCAGTAAGAAGGCTAAACATGGCAACGGAATCCTTCGTCCCCCGTCTTGTTTAATCTTCCTACAAAATGTGGCGTCATTCTCGCAAATAGATCGCCTACAGAACACTGTGAGCACTGTCAGTTTAACTATGGTCCCCCAATAGATTTGAAGGATCTTCGAATATATTTCCCTATTATCTGAAAATATTTTAAAGTTTAAAAATGTTATTTTTTTTTTAATCCACAAGCTTAATTTACCGAACAGGAAAATGTGTTTATTCTCCTGAATAGGTTTTAAATTGGATTAAAAATAACAGAATATTGTAAAAATAATTTAGTGAAGGTCTAAAAAATACTTTAATGCTTCAGAGAGAGGTAATCAAATTTATTATTTACTATTACACCAAATGTTAATTTTAATTAGTTTAAAAAAAAATGCCACATCGCAAGTAAAAACCATATGTGTTAAAGTGCAAAAAAAAAATCGATGGTAAAATGCACAAGATTTATTTTTTAATTAAGACGGCAATGTTTACTAAATACAATAGTTTATTATTTACTATTACACCAAATGTTAATTTTAATTAGTTTTCGGTATGCAAAATAATGCCAGATCGCCAGTAAAAACCGTATGTATTAAAGTACAAAAAACTGATGGTAAAATGCTCAAAAATTTTTTTTAATCAATACGACAATATTTACTAAATGCAATAATTACCAGTAAACAAACATTTTTTGAGTTACTCAATCTTTCATTTTTTTTATTTGCCAGCATGATTTTATATACTTTTTTTATATAAATTACATCTTATGATAACATTTCTGATATATTATTACTTTATTATTCAGGATATGGTCCCAAAAGTAAACTAAAAGCAAATTAAAGCAAAACAGAAAAGATATGTTTAAATATTTGAGGAAAACAATCTACCGGAAATACCTGTTAGGTAAATTCTGTAACAAACTGTTTACGTATCTTTTTTTCGTGTACAGACTTTATAATTTCATCTTGCAATATTTCCGTAAGTTTCAGTCTATTTCATCATCTTATTGCGATACATATTCCGTTATGTGCATGATTAATTTATTTTGCGGAAAGTTGTGTGGATTCCGTATCAATAATTCAAATTTTAATCTATTGACGGAAGCACATCGGCGTTCCTTATTTTCTATTCGTTGCCTCTCCGAATATTTTTGGGAATATTCATTAAATATGATTACGTCCCCCTAGGAGAAGTTTTGTTAATTTATGGGATGGCATCCCACTTATGCAAACACAGCATTTTCGGAACAAGAAATAGTCATGGAATAATTACTGACCAAAGAGCGCGACTGTTTATTAATAACCTCTAAGCATATGGTTAATATCATAGGTGATACTTACCGGGATGGAAGTCAATGTAATGTATGTTATTTTTATTATTAATTCAGGTATGTGCAGAATTTCTGCTTTATCGAATGAATGGTAAAAGAGAGCCTAAACGGAAAGCTGTGTAATATTATAAACGCTTCTGTGCAATATATATACTTACAATTACGTACAATTTTTAAATAAGACAATTATACTTATCAAATTAATGTGATTTATAGATTTTATTTTTAGTTTATCGGATCTGAACATAGCTTTGGTGGTTCAGACATTAAGCTGTATGTAAACGCTTTCAAAACAGATTCAGAACATAAAAATAATTAGGTATGGCTAACAGGTTGAAAACCGGATTAGGTACATTTTATTAGGTACTTTTACCCATAAAGCTATATTTTAATAAAAGTTCACAATTAGAAAGAGAAGTTTTGGCGTAATATTTATATACATTATTGATAATATATAGAAACTAATAATACAATTTTCTAAGAAGTATTGCATTATTAATATTAGGAAATATTTGGAAGAGAAGTTTTGGCGTAATATTTATACACATTATTGATAATATATAGAAACTAATAATAAAATTTTCTAAGTATTGCATTATTAATATTAGGAAATATTTGGAGAAGTTTTGGCGAACACATTATTGATAATATATAGAAACTCATAATAAAATTTTAAGAAGTATTGCATTATTAATATTAGGAAATATTTTGAAGAGTAGTTTTGGCGTAATATTTATACACATTATTGATAATATATAGAAACTAATAAAATTTTCTAAGAAGTATGGCCTTATTAATATTTCGAACAATATTTCTACTTGCTTTTATAGAATTCACCACTGCCAAGATGTATTTATTTCTAGGCTATTTTGTTATGAGAGCACTATATAAGTGGCCAACATTACACCCTGTTACTGTTTAACATCCAAACAGGGTGCCATCGCCAACTTGGCGATAAAGGTCTAAGCATGATAGCCTAGCATTCTTTCCTGATCTCTCCGTGTTCAAACAATTTGTATCTATATTTTGATTTATATTATCCAGATCTTTTTGTGCAATCCTTTTCTTATATACTAAATGAGCTTAATGCTTAAAAAAAATGAGATATAATGAGCCATTAATGGTTCATTGTGACAAATTTTTAAGAATTTGGAGCTGGTGGCTGCGTAAACTGTTAAGGGATTGATTCTTCTTAGCCTTTTGAAAGGGACTCTCTGAAGAACTAATTCATCAGCGGGGCACATGCTGTCCCAGTCCCTCTGAAAAGGTTAAATATAAATGCCCGCTTTCTTAATGGTTTTGTTTAAGTAAGACTATATAATTCTATTACAATAGCGCATTCTGCATCAATTAAAGTAAAAATAAACAAGGAATACAATGTTCGGATGGAATATTGTTGTTTTTTAGTAAACATCGAAAATAATTTAGCCAAATTTTCCAAGGCCACTCTATTCTCTAGTAAAACCCCCTCTGACCACAAAAACGAACAAAGTGGGTACTCTTTATTTAGAAGCAGGGAACAAGCAGAAGACACCTAGTCTTCATTTATCACCTCCAGAGGTATCGTTTACGAACTTGGAGCATATTCTACTTAAGAATATATTTTAAGTGTCTCAACAGTTATTAATGAACACGGTAGATCTTTGACCGGCATCAACCTTGAACCCCCACGTATCTGGATCTGAGATTATGTCTGTTCTACTCGAGCAACTGCAGTACGAAACTTTAAATGTGAAATATACTCATTATAGAGACTTAGCTAAATACTTATCGATTAGTGAGTCACATTTAAAAATATATAAATGCATTAAAGTACATTCGTGACATTTCTTAAGCGTGCTTTTCGATTAGATTAATGTCATATTTTCTTAACGAGGCTTTCAAATGTAATTAATCACAAAACACAATAACAGCTATACCCGTGACGAGCAAATGGTCTGATCATTTATTACTCGTTAGGCTGATTAATAAATCACAGTAATCGGCAGCATAAAACACCTCCTTTTTCCATTTTAACTCAATTTGTCTTTGAAGTGATTATTTCGGATACTTCTCTCCTCAGCCAAACTGAGCGGAATGGCGACAAAAATTAAAAAGCACTAATTTGGCGATATTTAGTTATAATGTTACCGCGCCAAATTTTTATCACTCGTTATTTCACGAATGGAATCAGTTGAGAACGCTTTTAATTTTGGCGAAATATGAAGCTTTTTGTTTTCCTCGACATTTAACCCCTTCCCTGTTTTGCCCGTACGCCGTACGGGCACACCTTTCGGGCCTTTAATGATTTGCCCGTACGGCGTACGGGCAATCTGATTTCTATTTCGATTGCACAGTTTCGGCCGTATTTTTTCCAATATTAGTAACAAATTATTCGTATAGATAGCGATAGTTATCCAGTAAATGATAGTTTGCAGTTTATTGTATTTTCTACTCTGATTGGTTCAAAAGTGCGGGTTTTTTCGCATGTTTTGTATCATAAGACGAATTGTTATCTTTCAGTGTATAGCTTTCTGGTTATGTTTTACTAACCGCCTGATAATTTTATTGATGTAAGAGTTAAATAATATATTTTTACTTTTAAATAATGGATAATTCAGAGCGTATGGAACTTATTTCTCGTGATTCTAACTGTGACTCGGAATCAGAAACTGAATTATCTGTAAATCATAGTAGCGAAAGTTTACTAGATGACCTGAATAGTAGTTACTCTGATAATAGTACAAATGGAATCAGTCAAGGAAGACAATTTTTTTAAAGTTAATTGTGATAATCCTTCGGATCCGCCTCCTAGATTTGCTTTCACTGGAATTCCAAAAATTAACTTACATATCGACGAGACTAAAGGTAAACTTCAGTTCTACTATGCTTTCACAGAAAGAAAAAAAGTTGTAATAAATGCTTAAAAATATTAGAAATGTTAATTTTAATAACATATCTTCACTTAAAAATGTAAAATGAACAAAAAAATGCAATAAAATATGCTATTTTTTTTGACCGAGTTCTGGAAAAAAATGAAACAGTCAAAGGGTTAATTAGATGAATAACTCACCAGTTTGACTTATTCTTTTCCATAAAGAGAGAAATGAGGATATGTTTCAAAACGAGATATTTTTCGCGGATCCTAATTATGTTGTTTTGAAGTGAGATAGCGTCTCTAAATTAGCGATATCTTCAGCCATCTAACTGGTTTGGTTTCGTTTGGAGCCCTACGGTCTACGGTTTTGCACACGAGGGCTAATGAGACCGGGATCTAGTGCTTAAAGCCGATTCCAAACTGCTACAAACATCCATACCATAGTGGGATTCGAACCCACGAACGCCGGTACCCACGATCAGCGCCCTAACCGTTAGGACAGCATTCGGTGCCGTCAAATTGAAGAAAACGTATTATAATTTGTCTAAGCCATTTATACAACAGTTTTGAAATCCCAATTTATGTAGCTTAGTTGGTTTGCAGCGCTACGCTCTTTCGTTTTGCTACACGAGTGCTAATGAGACGGGTAAGTACTGCTTTAACGCAATTACGAGCGGTTACAAACATCAGTACTAGCAGCGGAACTGGAACCCGAGAATTCCAGTACCGAAGAGGAGTGATCTACCCATTCGAACATGTTTATGTAAAATAAAACAACTGAGTAAAAATTAGTTTCGAGGTTTGGGTTAAAATCGAAGGTCAAAAAAATAATTTTTAGATTCATAATTCTTCGTGTTGCAGCTTGGAAAGAGAGGAAACCAAAAATCCAGAAGAAAACGGGATACGTTTATTTAAGATCAGATCTGGGGCCAGTCGGCACCAGAATTATGTTTTAAACAAGTTTAGAAGGTACCGTCAAAGAGCAAGGCCTTTAGGTCAAACAATTTAAAAGTTTGTAACATCATATGACAACCATATACGCGTACATCCAAAGCGTGGGAAATCTGTTTGCCTGTCAAACTGTTTTTACAGTTGCATTAGTGACCTTGCTATGAAACCATCAGACAGATATTGATACTTCAAGTAGCCGAGCCTTAACGAATTGACCTTTATCGACCTTTATCAGCTGCTTTTCTCATTATATAGTTAATCAAGCTGTATATAGAAAGATAATGCATAGGCGGATTATATACTAGAAAACCAACTTGCAAAGGATTTCTTCCGGAGCGAGCCCAAAGTTATAAATAGAGTGGTATAATGCAATGTTTCTTAAGTGTATATGTATACTTGAAATAATATAATTCTAAAACACATTTTTTCTTAAATATGATGGCAAACGCTCATTTCCTGGAACCTTAAATTTAGAATCGCAACCACGTTAATTAATTTTTCCCTCGAGTACCACCATCC
>CM063506.1:162549540-162562040 GCA_032207245.1 Pardosa pseudoannulata | reverse complement strand
TAGAAAACCCCAATGCTTAGTCTGTACATCAAGAGGTATTTTGGGGAACTTGGTGAACATTACGATCACGAACTTCTTTTACAAGCCTCCATTAATGAACATGCTGGATCTTTGGCCAACTCGAACCTCAAACTAACAACTTTCCGGTTATGAGATCGATGCTTGGATCGATTGAGATATCTTGACTATTGCAATTCTATATAAAATATGCTTTATAGGTACATGCTTACAAACATATTATGAGCAATAGAGTATGTTGGATGTATATGTCCAGCCTAATGTTATGCCGTGCTATAGGAGACGTTTAAAAAGAGAATACAACTTTATAACACAGCTTAGCACAAGTGAGACTAAGAACCAGGTCTGTTGAAAAAACTCATGAAAAATAGACTCAAAATATAATTAAGTTAAGACTTCGACGATAATTTATTTTAAAACTTCATTTAAAACTGAAATATTATTAATTGTGAATTTTAAATGAACATGATTATTGAGGTACCAGGGATATCAGGTCACTCAAGATGGCCACCATGAAACTCTCCAAGAGACTAAAAAGGGTAAAAGGCAGCTTCAGTTTATGTAGTTTCGCTCAAATTTCTCTGTGGAGCTAGCCAGCTAACTGCTAAAGAAGAAGAAGAAGAAGAAAAAAAAAATTATTTAACTACCCTCCATTGGAGAAAGGGAATGACAACCCCTCTCCATATCCAGTGGGTTAAGAATGGAAGGTAGTTGGAATCACTTCCGCTCTTCAATAAGTCTCTCCGTACTTGCAGCGACAGTGTTGTAATGCAACTCTTTGTTACACCTAAACAGATGCCACTGTAAATGCAGTTAACTGCAGAATCTATGATTTTCTGGTGAATAAATATATTTGTTATTGAATTATGACCTTTAAATGCATTAAAACAGACAGAAAGGCCAAGTTTACTTACAACTAAAAGTAACTCCAGAAACAAAACTTTGCCCCCGTGGGGCAAAATAGTAGACAGAAGTGATTAACAAATCAGGGCCAAAACAATTATTAAACGTTAAGACATAACAAAATAATTAAGGTTACACGAATTTGGGTCTTTATGAAACTTTCTCATCAAAATAAATGAAATTGTTGGATATTTTTCTCAACTACACATTCACATTCATTTCTCGGGATTTATGTACTTACACACACGAACATATTTTAATAGTATTAATATGCGTAACTATTTGAATGTATTGTCGAATGTATATTCATTCATTACTAGAGGAAGGGGCAGGTAAAATAGATTCGTGGTCTCAATGTTCTTCCAGCTGAAGATGTCAGGCCAATTCTGGGGATCTACAATTTGGCCCAAAATTTCTAAATTATGTCGACTTATTCCGTCTGTTTATGTTTTCTTTGTAATGTTGCCGCATATACGGTTCTTGTGCAATAAAAAGTGCTTGCAAATATCTACGACTTGGTAGTGCAGACTGGAAAAATGTAGAACTCAAGTAATTATTCAAGTAATTATATTTTCATTTAAAGTACAACTTCACCGTTGACATTTTAAATTCAAGAAAAAGAAGTAAAAACTGTAGTTGTATGCATTTGAGGCACATGCAGTAGGGGGAATGTGAAAGAGGTTGCAAAAATATTCTTCGAGACCTCACTGAATATGCAATTAAAAGTAATATGGGAAATAAAGGGAATATAGGATCAAAGGGATATAAATAATCAAAATTAATTAGTGGGGGCTCAGTGGGAATGAAAACATTCGTAAATTTTATTACTTATCTGCGAACATGGTCTTGTACTGTAAAACGTAATGGTAATTTATCCCTTTTATAAAAGTTAAAAATTTTTTTTTAAAAGAGACGAGAAATTTCAAATTCTTGAAAAATTCATATTTTCAAATCAAGTTTTCAATTTTGAAAGATATTTTTACAATGAGAATATATAAATTTTTACACACACCTTATATAAGACACATAAATGTGTTAGAAATTAATTTTTGATTCAAATAAGAGAAATTTGTTATTAATTCTAATAAAATAGTCCTTAAAAATGCTCCTAGTGCACGACATACTAACCATTTCTTTTTTGCATTTCCATTTTATTTTTAGAAATACTATAGAAACAAAACTGGGTATCAATTTTTTACTATTTATATATAGTACTATTTATATAATAGTACCCTGTTTGTATACATCGTTCTTCCTACGAGAACAGAACAAACTTGTGGGTCTTCTTAATTTAGATGCAGAATCTAAGAAGGCCCCAAGGCTTGGCTTGACAGTCCAGGATATATCGTTTGAAAACTTGGAGGACCACGAAACAATTTTATGTCTCAGACACTATTAATGAACACGACCGCTTTACGAGCCTCAAAGTAGAACCTCTCCGGTAATGAGAATGATCCTTTGTCAACTGAGGTACTGCGGCTCAATATAAAATATATTTATTAATTTTTCGTGCAACGTATGAAGTCCAGAAAGGAAAATCTCTCATAAGTTACTTCTTAAAGATAATAATCTAATTACACATTTTAGCTAATAAACTAAGAGAAAGTTAATGTCATAATTGCATTTTTTTTAAATTGTGTTTGTAACCTACTCATAAATATTAATTTTAACTACTTTGCGAAGATTTAACATATTAATTATCGAAGGTAAGGAAATATTATACATACAATGAAAATAAAGTAGAAATCGAGGTGAAGGCATAGCATCATCTTTTATAGGCCATCATTAAAATTACGGAAGATAAAAATAAAAATAACGACCCGTGATTTTTCGAAGGTATCGCGCAAAAGTTCTTTCTGGGAACATTTATAAATCTTTCCGTATGTTCATTAAAACGTTGCAAAGAAAATTTTTCTTTTCGCGAACTTTCCTAAAAGGGGATAAATTACCAGTAACTTTCCAAAGTACACGACCAAGTTCACAGCTAATTAATAAAATTCCGGAATGTTTTCCCTCACATTCCTTTTTTTTCTTTTTCTTCTTTCCCCTAAATTTGGTTCCCGACTATTTCGTATTCAGCGAGCTCTCTTAAAATGTTCTTACAACAACAATCTTCTCCACTGGTCCCCCGACTGGAGTAGTGCCAAATGCATACCATTAAGGATTTCATTTCTTCCTTTACCTTTAAGATGTTAAAGTCCATAAATGCGCCACTACTCGATATGGAGAGAAAAAATATGTCGCTTTAATTTGGCGCAGTTGCGACCGTCAGTTTTCTCGTGCTGTCTCGCCAACAACAAATGGAAGCCGTTACGTCTAATAACCTAGCAGTATTTTTTTTCGAGCAAGTTTATTTTTTTGGTGAGTTTTTGAATATAATTTTTCTGGTAGGAGGTTAAATTTAGAAATGCGAGGTTTTTTCTTATCGTAGCACAAAATACGCGATGTAAACCAGGCTTGTCGAATTCTCAACAACTGCTACCACTTTTGCAAACCGAAATAATAATTAAATTTATGTAAGCTAAAAAAAGAAACACATTTTTAATTCGACTTTTAAGTTAATAATTTGATTTGTAGAATATAAAATCTTATAAAAATTAAAAGTAATTAAATTGAAGATATTTAAGCAGTAAATTCTGGGATAATTGGCCATAGTGTCGTAAAAATTGTAAACCTATACTAGCATATATCCCGTCTATACTAGCATATAGCCCGTCATATGACGGGATCAGTAAAATTTGTAATTTTTCAGAATTGTAAAGTACCCTATAAGGCGGATAAAAAAAGATCTGGTATTACTTATCTGAGAATTATCTGGTACAAGTTCAATAATTTGTTTATCTTCATGCTCCTCTAAAGTCTCCCGATACTGTGAATGAAGTTTAGAATCACGTTCAATTGGTTAAGAAAGATAATTCAAAGCTTTCTTAGCTACGTCAAAATTATCGCTAAGGTTCTTTCCATTGTTTCCCACAATAATTAATGAAAGTAAAATAATGAAACTATCCTTTCCACTACACCCTGGAGGTAGATAGAATTTTTTGTTAATACCGGCGATAAAATTTTCATTGCAACAAAAAATAATCGATCATTCAATTTAAATTTATTACACATGTACTTAATCCATTATTTAAGCCAAATATAAAAGAAAATTATTCAAGTAATATCTAAGTTCGGTGATCAAACGTATGAAAATAATGCAGTAAATAATTTAAAATAAGAAATGATTAAATGAGATTTAATGGCGTGATAATGCTAGAAAAAAATTTTATATTTATCTGTTTATAATGTGATAAATTGATAATTTAATCGCTTTCCCTTAAAAGGGAAATTAGGGCTCGAAATAATGGCATTAAAAGTTAGAAAAGGGGAGAAGGGGTGCATTTTGAACACTGCTAAAGTTAACTCAACAGGAATCCAATATGAATGCCTCTATACATTAAAGGCCCAACCGTTTCATAAATTCGAGGACAGACGGATAGATAACTTTGGCTATTTTTATATAGGGGATTTATTTTTTAAAAAAATCTCTACACTGATATCAAATTAATCAAATCAGATTGGAGAACGAAGTTCCAAATTTATAAATTGCGTTCTATATATTTAACAGTTTCTCTTATTTACGTTATATTATAAGAAACATGTACGATATCATTACGTATTGTATACATGCTTTATGAATATGGGTCATAAATTGCTGTCATAGTTTGAAATTTCGTTTTGGCCCGGTATTTCTAAATCGTAAGCTTTGGAACCATAGTTGTCGGAATTCGGACACCAACGCTTCATGATTTTACGAATCTGTAATTAGAATAGTTGAGATCATGGAATATCTACTTTTTTAAATGAAAGTAGCCATGCTGTTTCAGAACGTATATGTTAAGCCCGACGGAGCTTAAACCTAAGCAGAGAAATAATTTTGCTTTTGTGGTTTATATAAGAATATAAATTCTTTTCCACTGAAATGTATCCTCTCACATTTGCAAAATCACAACTTCGGAAAGATTTAGATGATACAATACATTAAGATTTTAAAAGCCTTTTAAAATAGATTATTATTATTATTAGCACATTATCTTCAATGTTCAAACCATTTCCGTTTTTCGACGAAACGGCGTTGTCGTAGTAGAGCTCAAGCACTGCCATCTGGCGGCAACCAAAGTTGTTATTCTTTCGTTAGATAGATGTTTCTTTTTAAACCAAAATATTTTGAAATCACTCCTTATCAGCAAGTAATTATTAAACAGTAAAATTTAAAAATTTTCTCTTATAAGGTTAATTTTTTTAGCTATGACTCAAACTGTTAACACATTGTGTGTGGGTACATTTAGCAGCGGAATTGTACCGGGAGCTGACTTTATACGCTTAAATTTAGTTATTCAGTTAAATCTCAATAGATCGAAATTTTTTAATTTTTTAACCAACTTTTCGTATTTTATATTGAAATATATAAAGAAATATTTAAATAGAAATATATAAATAACAACCATAAGATTTTTGTAAACAAAAAATATATTTTTAGTGGATAAATTTATAATAGTATCGCAAATATGAAAAATAGAAATAGTAGTATATATTTTTAATTTTTTCCGTTCTATGGTTCCGCATCGACTAATGTAAAAACTAGTTATTTGTCTAAATTTTTCCAGAATCTATGTAGTAGACAAGAACATTCGACTTCGTTTTCCTGTATATACCGTTATTTTTGTACCCACAAACAAACCATGTTGTTACACTAACGTACTAGTACGTGTCACGCGCTTAAGTGTCAGTCGTCAGAAAAAGTTCAAAATTATTGAATGTTTTAGTATCTGCCGTTTTAATGTATTAAATTCTCTGTTATTCGAGAAAATACTTTTTCGATTTTCAAAAAGCATACCAAGTTTTATAACGAACTCTCTTCAAAATCTTCTAATTGACAATCTCCAAAATTATGAATAAGAAATTGATAAAATTAATGTTCCTAAAACGTTTTTAACACACCTTTCGCAGCGGAATAGTATTGGGAGAGGGCGTTTTACGTGTAAATTTAGTTATTCAGTTAAATCTCAATATCAAAAAATATTTAATTTTTAAAAATCTTTTCGTATTTGTATTGAAATATATAAACAAATATGTAAATAACAACAATAATATTTTGTAAAAAAATATTTTTAGTGGATAAATTTATAATAGTATCGTAAATATGAAAAATCAAATCGAAATAGTACTATATATTTTTAATTTTTCGAATTATGTTATTTATAAGCATTTTTACATTATAAAGAAGTGAAAAGAGCAATCAAAAAAAATAATGTAAAAACTAGTTTTTAAATAATTTTTTCCAGAATCTATGTAGTAGACAACAACATTCGGCTTCGTTTTCCTGTATATACCGTTATTTTTGTACCCACAAACAAACCATGTTGTTGCACTAACCCGTACTAGTACGTTACCTGCGCCCAAGTATCAATCGTCAGAAAATGTACTAATACGTGGCCCGCGCTCAAGTATCAATCGTCAGAAAATGTACTAATGTGTGTCTCACATACAATGTGTTAATATACGTTATATTGAAAATTTTCATTATAACGAATAATAAAAAAAAATACTCTGACTATGCCACTGCGTAGTTAGATAAGGAAGCATTATGTACCATTATACCTTCCACTGGATATCCTACAGACGTCCAGAATATAATTTGAACATCATCTGGACAGTAAGGATATCCACCGGATTTTACTGCATGATCATGTATGCTATTAGCATAAATTTAATGTTTTCCATTTTCTCTGCAGTTCTTGCAAAAATTACAATATCAGGAGTTGAAAAATCATTTTTCTAACGATGAGTAAAGAGAAATAAACAAGGTTATCATTAAGGTAATTGCACAGAAGAAAAATGATTTAAAAATTGTTTTTGGGAGAAAGCCGTAAATATCAATTTTAGCTGCTTCGTGAAGAAACATAACAACTTAAGCATCGGAGAAGCAGAATATTATTATACACACTCATTGAAAAATTAAAGTTGAATTACCCCTGATATTCTAGCACGTTAATCATTCTTTATGAACCTATTAAAATTATGGTGTTAAAAAAAAAGATAACGGAGTCGTCATTTTTCAGAGGTATCAAGAAAAAAAATTCTTTCGGGGCATTTGTGGATTTCTCAGTGTGTTTATTAGAATGTTGCAACACATTTCTCTTTTTTCCATTTCCGTAGAAGGGATAAATTGCTAGTGACTTTCCAAACTATACTAACAAGTTCACAGATAATTAGTAAAACTTCTAGGGTGTTACCCAGACAGGTGTTTTTTCTCACCAATAAAATTCTTTGCCTTCTATTCTATATTCAGTGAGTAGTAAATTTTCTTACAATAATAATCCTTCTATTGCACAGGACTGGAAGTTTGCCAGAAGTGTTCCATTAAAGATTTCATCCTGTCTTTCCACCAAGATTTCGCTTTATAGTTTATATTTGTTTTGCTACTAAAAAAGAAAAGGAAAATATATGGCGCTTTAATTTGGCGAAATTTTAAACCGGAGTTTTCTCGCACTTTTAAGTCAACAACAAATTGAGAGTCAGTGGTTATACACCTTTTTGGACCATAACCCAACAAAAATCTGATTAAAAATCTGATGCCCCCAAAAGATGAAGATATATGGTGCTTTAATTCAACGTAGTTTCCAGCAAAATATTTTCGTACTCCCTTGACAACAACAAATAGAGACGTTAACTCAGTGATTCTCAACCTTTTTTGGACCAGGCCCTACCGACTTGCTTTTAAAAAATCTAATTCCCCAAAATGATGAACATATATGACTCATTAATTCGCCGTAATTTTGAGCAAGAGTTTTCTCGTACTCCTTTGAAAGCAACAGAGAAGTTAACTCAGTGATTCTCAGCCTTTTTTTGGACCAGGCCCTACTAACTCGCTTTTAAAAATATGATGCCCCAAAAGATGATCATACATGATGATTTACCTCAGCGTCATTTGGAGCACGGGTTTTCTCGTACTCCCTTGACAACAACAAATAGAGACTTTAACTCAGCGGTTCTCAACCTTTTTTTAACCAGGCCCTACTGACTCGCTTTTAAAAATCTGATGCCCCCAAAAGATTAGCATATATGGCGTTTTAATTCGCAGTAATTTTAACCAGAGTTTTCTCGTACTCCCTTGACAACAACAAATAGAGACGTTAACTCAGTGGTTTCTCAACTTTTTTTGAAGCAGGTCCCACCAAGTAGCTTTTAAGTATCTGATGCACCGAAATGGTGAAAACCTTTAGTAATTGGAGTTTCATAAAATAGATCCCAATGAGGCTACCCTTATATTGATCTTGCCTCGACCAGCTACAATACAATACAGGCTCTGTTAACATAAATTTTTAAAAATTAAATAAATGCATAAATAGGTTTTAAACATGATAAACAGATAAAATTAAAATTCTGGAATGTTAAAAAGTAGGTATTTTTATTTAATTTTATTCAAGCAATTAAATGCATCTGTCGTTATCAGTAGTTTATATTATGTACTACCATACATTAACTGAGCATAATCAAGTTGTAAATATATGTAAGTAAAACATTAATCCTTATTCTCTTTAAAAACTCACAAATCACAGAATACTAAAATCGTAGAGCTTTATTTTCCTTTCTAAATCTACTGCTAAACGCTTTCTTTTCATTACTTATTACTTAGTAGTTTTTTTTTTTCATTTATTGTCTGTTTGATAATATTCTGTCACAATTTTACTAATTCTTACCAAGCCAGTTACAGAGGTAATTTTGTCTGCAGGGAATCGTTACAAATATCCCCTGTATGATAATAGCCTAAGTTATCAGTCCATATGTTCTCAAATTTATAAAGCCTAATATGGAATGGAAAGAGGCATCCTGATAGGATTCCTGATGAGTTAGAATTAGCAACGTTCGAAATCTACCCTTTACCCTCTTTTTTAGCATTTAATGCCCTTATTTAAAGCCCTATTTTCTCCGGCGTTTAAATTTATCAATATGGCACATAATAAATAGGTAAAAAATAACATTTTTCTAGAATTATGACATCATTTTTTTAACCATCTCATTATTTTAAATTATTTAAATATCGTCTGCATTATTTTCATGCGTTTTATCACTGAACATAGATATTACGTAAATAATTTTTTTTATGTTTTTCTTAAATAATAAGTTATGTACATATGGGATAATTTTAAATTTAACCATCGATTATTTTTGTTGCAATGTAAATTTTATCACCGGTATTATTAACAAAAAATTCTATCTACTTCCAGGGTGTAATAGAAAAGATAGTTTCATTCCTTTACTTCCATTAATTAATGTGGCAAAAAAAAAAAATTGGGAAGAACTTAACGATCATTTCGACGTAGCTAAGAAATCGTTGAATTATCTTTCTAAATGAATTCAACGTGATTCTAAACTGCATTCACAGTATTGGGAGACTTTAGAGGAGTATGAAGATAAACAAAATATTGAGCGTGTACCAGATAATTCTCAACCAAGAAACAAACCATTTTTTGCCTTATAGGGTACTTTACAATTCTCGAAAATTAAAAATTTTACTGATTCCATCATATGACTGGCTATATGCTAGTTATAGACAATAATAAAAATGTATACAAAGAAATAAAGTACTTATTTAAATCATTAAATTCTCTTTGTCTTTAAAAACGCTATCAAAGAATACTAAAAGTAACAGAGCTTTATTTTCCTACCTCAATCTGCTGTTAAAACACATTTCATTCATCGTTTTCTACTCTTTTTTTACCCTTTACTGTCCGCTCGATAATATACTGTCACAGTTTTACTAATCATTACCGTGTCAGTCACACGGAGGATTCTCATTAACATTTCAAAACACAGAGAGCGTCTGTTGGCAACATCTCGTGCAGAACCTTTAATGGTTGAACATAAGACTCTGCTTCATCACCGTAATTGATTTTTTTTCCTTCTCTTTTTTAACTCTACAAGCATATGCTTTTTATCTCACAGCATTTAGAATGTGTCAGGACATCCTCTCTCATTGATCGCTCCACGCGCTTCTGTTTTAGTCAGTTGGGTCACTCTTTAGCTTAGAGTTAAAAAATATTTTTAGCGATTAATACTTTATCGAACATTTACTCAAAGGAAAAAAATCGGGAAGTGTTTTTCTATGCTCTTTTATCATATATCACTAATTAAGAGTGGAATTTATAACTTAAAAAGTTTTGTGGTGCTTATTGGACAGTATATACAGGATATTCCAACAATACTAGTTAACAGATTCGTTGTTTAGAATACATTAAAATTGTTAAAGAATTGTATATCTACGATTCCTAGTTTTCAAGGAAAATGCGAAAAATATTGAATATCGGAATATACAGGTATCTGTATATTGAATATCGGAGAGATATTGTATATCATATCCGGTTTACGAAAAGAAAAACCTATATTTGAAACACGAGCATCGTATTTGCATAATTTTGAATTAGGATCACATATCATACACCACATACAATATACACATCGAATGCATTATATGCTTATGTATCACATATGATACACGGTGAAATATATTTTATATCCTTGTACATTCCATCTGATATACGAGTATGTAATGAATTTGATATGTATATCACATGATATGAACAGAACATTCAGATGGTTATAATATAGTTTATTGATTTTTTATGTTTTTTTTAGTAAAGTGATATTCAAGTTATTTGCAGGTTAAGGCAATCAGATAAACAAGAAATAAATCAAATTTTGGAGTTCTTATTTCTAATTTTGTTCTTTGGAATCACATTTCAGGATTATTTTAGTTGAAATCGGGTAGTACTGTTATGTAAATGTTTATCATCTATAGTGATGTAAGGGTGGAATTCATAAATCGAAATTTTTGTCAGTAGTTACACAAAAGCATACTGTTAAACTACACAATCAATGTCAGCAATGTCATCAGCATTTTCAATTACAGTCGTTACATTACATAATACCTAGCTCCCTTACTTAAGGTCATATCAAATGACAACTTGTACCATTTAAAAACCAACAGATTCAGTTTACGAATTTTTTCCCTCAAACGGAATGTGCCAAATTTCCCGCATGATAGCAAATGTTTTCATCCGTTTAATTTGGTTTAAGTCAACATGTAATTAGGTATTTATTCGGTTAAAAGTGTTTTCGGTATCGAATGAGAAATCCGTGAATCCCTCATCCGAAATGTGAAACTTAAATTAAGCCTGTTGCTTTTTCAACTTATATAGGTTACAGGTGATACGTCTTAGGGAGATAGTTAAAATTAGAATATAGAACTGTTATGGTTGGAATGATTTTTCCTTTTCAAGTACAGTCTGCGAAAAAACTAAACAGATCGTCGAGTAAATCTGAAAACTCCAGATTTTATTAAAAAGGTTTTTATGAATTTAGTTTTTTTACCTCATTTAGAAAAAATAGATGATTATCTATAATTCTGATGGTATTTAGATTCTTAAGTTGGTATAGTTTTCTCTTGATTAAACTTTATTGATTGCATGAAATAAAAAATATATCTTTAAATAGAAAGATATTTCTGAAGAATAAAAACATAATTCTAAAGAAAGACACTATAAAGATAGACATATTTCTAAACACAAAGATCTCTCTAAAGAAAAAACATATCTCTAAAGAAAAACACTCTAAAGAAAAACATATCTCTAAAGAAAAACACTCTAAAGAAAAAAATATCTAAAGAAAAACTTAGGGTGCTGGCCTTCGGTACTGGAGTTCGTGGGTTCGAATCCCACCGTGGCATGCATGTTCGTAGCTGTTCGAAATCGTCTTTAAGCTGTAGTTCCCGGTTTCATTAGCCCGCGTGTTGTTAAAAGTAATTGTAGCACTCCAAACCAAACCAAAACTCTAAAGAAAGACACTCTAAAGAAAAAAACATATCTGTAAAGAAAGAAACTCTAAAAAAGAAAACGTTTTTTTTAAAAGAAATATACTTCTAAAAAAATTCTCTAAAGAAACATATTCTAAACGTCATATTCAGGTTATTTTGAAATCGAGGCAGTCATATAAACAATTGATCAAACTTCCTAATATCTCATTTAGTATTATATCGCTTACTTATAACTTTGTACTCATGGAATATAAAGTATCAGGAGAATTCAAAACAATTAAAAAGTACATATAATAAAAGCATATTTAGAAATATATTTACCAGTGTCCTATATGATGTCAAAGAAATTACACAGTTATACTCTATAAATAATAACGACAATGCTTTAGCACAAATTAATAAATATAAAAACACGATACGACTAACAGGGTTAGATGTTTGAAAAAAAAGGAAAGAGTGAAAAAACACAAAAATTACTCTATATCCTTTTAATTTACTAAATTATTCTTGAAGCATGTATAGGAGAGAAACAATTATTTTTGAAAATATAAAGATCGTAGTTATGAAGCGAAATCAAAGCCTTAAATTTGAAGATTTTAATTGAATAAACCAAAGAATAGTTTTGTGTAAATTCTGCAAATATTTCAAAAACATACAAATGTTTCCGTTTATTAAAATTCTATTTTGTAATCATTAAATGGAATGTCAGATATCTAACTAT
>CM063506.1:162539540-162542040 GCA_032207245.1 Pardosa pseudoannulata | reverse complement strand
TAAAGCCACTATACCATTTATGCACATTGTGGAAACACACACACACTTGTAGTAGAAACATTTGTGTAACTAGATTCGTAAACTATTTTGAAATAACTAAATAGATTTGAATGGAAAGCTGTGAAATGGGAACACAAAATTCCGAAACTGATTAAATTAGCGACAATTATTAGAAGCCAAATCTTTGGCGATTAATTTCTTTTTTTTAATTGACATTTAAAAAAATTGATTGTGTCTTCCACTAGTCCTTTGTCGTGTTTTGCAATTTGATTAGGATTTTTAAAGCCACTATACCATTTCTGCACATTGTGGAAACACACACACTTGTAGTAGAGGCATTTGTGAATCTGGAAGTGTAAAATTATTTTGAGGTAACCAAATAGATTTGAATGGTAAGCTGTGAAATGGAAACACAAAATTCCGAAACTGATTAAATTACAGACAATTTTTAGAAGCCAAATCTTTGGCTTATTTATTACTGGTGTTTTTATTGACATTTGAAAAAGAAATATTGTTTCCATCTACCACTATTTTGTCGTGCTACGATGCTGTTTGATGATTTTTAAAGCCCACTTACATTTTTACGTTGTAATGGAACGTAAACATTTGCGGGAGAAATATTTGTGCAACTGGAGACATCAGTTATTTTAAGGTAGCCAAATAGATTGGAATGTTATAATGTTAAATGGAAGAAAACGTGTTGCTATCAAGTAACACATTTAAAATTTTTTTAGCATTATGACTTCATTTCCTGAAATGCATCATGTATTATCATTACTTTTAAATCCATTAACATCATGTTTGGTTTAGGAACGCTACGGTATATTTTTTTGCACCTGACAGCTAATGAGACCAGGACCTACTGCTTAAATCAGATTTTGAATATCCATGCCAGTAGCGAGATTCGAAACAGCTAATTGCGGTTTCGAAGGATAACGCTTTGCCATTCGGCCATTGTTTGGCAGTTTTTCGTCAAATTAAGATATTCATTCCTTTATCATGTACAATACATACGAAAAATCATTAAAATATTTCATATTCTGTAACAAGTCACTTTTGACTATGGCTAAAACCTTATGTTCTACATTTATATTTAAAAATAAACACAAAAATAAATACTTCTAAAATCTAAGATAGATTAAAATCTGTGTTCTATTTATCCTCGCCAATCAATCCCCAAAATGCGCTTAGTCTAAGCCCCGGCATTTTTGCCTGCCTTATATCTGAGATGACAGATGGCGAGAAAAATAAGTATTGGCGCCGTTTTTATTTTTGGTCCTGCGGCGAATCTAACCGAGAGTTAGGGCTAATATGTCAAACTCAGACGTGATAATGCTGAAGAATAACTTGAATATACTGTTTTGGCATAAGCTATTTGTTTCCCTCGCGGTATTCATTCTAATGCATCCTATTTATTTATTTTTCAGAAAGGAGCGCATTTCAAATGCAGACTAGGGGAGACGTGAGTGGAACCCTGATCGCCGTGAACCTACTGCCCAATGGCAAGTCTCGGTTTTAAGCGAAACCCTAGCCAAGGGGAAATAAAGTTCCCCCAGAGGGAGCCACAATCGCCCGAGCTGAGGCTACCTTGTCCTGTTAATCTTGTCAACCAAGGTAAGATATTGTTTTTAACTAATATCAACTGAATCAACAAAGAGTGTGGCTATTGTTGTAGAAACTATTTTTATTCTGTTCGCTAATTTTTTTAATCTCTAATACAAGATATAGCTGTAACCGTAATTAGCCTCTTCTGGAGAGATTAAAGACTATATCAGATTAACATGCACTAATAAGTCCAAATATACCGAGTGTGGCAAAAATGCCTGAGTAGAGATTTAATTTTCACACACACACACAAACATACACACACACACACACACACACACACACACATATATATATATATATATCAGGTCTAAAAAAGGGGTAGTTGGAAATTACGTAAGTTATAAACGATTTTAAAAAGGGAACTATTTTATAATAATAAAATAAATGAAAAAGACCCACGCTCGAGTAAGCTTTTGGGATCATCCGGTCAGGCGGAAGCATTTTTGAACTATTTGATGAGCTTGCAAACAGATAAGTTTCAGTCAGCTCGTGGACATGGAACTGTGAACACACTCTACGCGTGTCTCCGTCTCCAACCCCAACAATGAAAATGGCGCAGGTGTTCCTTTTAGAAGAAACGATCATTTAATAATCTTATTATGACCAAGAAAGACTGTTTTCCAACACTGGATCACGATATTATATATATATATATATATATATATATATATATATATATATATATATATATATATATATATATATATATATATATATATATATATATATATATATGTATATATATGTATATATATATATATATATATATATATATATATATATATATATATATATGTACATATATATATACTTTTTTCCTTCTAATTCTTCATATCTAATTTCCCAACGCCAAAATCTCAAATTTCAAGGAGTAATCACCGAATTAAATTTC
>CM063506.1:162527040-162534540 GCA_032207245.1 Pardosa pseudoannulata | reverse complement strand
ATTACATAGGAGTTACATTCAGGGGTTACATCTAAAGTCTGCTGGATATGACTAGCGGAAAAACCCCTTCAAAAATAAGGGTTTATAAAATTTGTGCTTGAGCTTTCAATTTCGACTTTCGCTGTGAAATTCAACAGTTTCGTAAAGTTTCATAAAGTGATATATATATATATATATATATATATATATATATATATATATATATATATATCACTTATTTATATGAAGATATATATATATATATATATATATATATGAAGATATATATATATATATATATATATATATATATATATATATTGTCACGAAGATACGAATGAACACACCGTTTAACTTAACAGATGAATTTATTGAAGCTAAGTAGCAACTCGCAACTTTACAAGAATTGGGAACTTGCCTACAACTAGTGGGTATCAGCTTTTAAACCCGAACAGAATATTCGAGAAATAACTAATTTACATATTAAAGAAAGATCTAGAATATTCAAGAACATAAGGGAACAATAAATAACATTTTTAAATTAAAAAACCGTACTTTGGATAATCTGCCATGGTAAGCATCAAACCCACAATCTTGGGTGTGGATCGCGTGCTTTGGACATTCGGCCACTGAGCTCGTTGGCTAAGCTTCTATATGCGGCAATATATATATATATATATATATATATATATATATATATATACATATATATATATATATATATATATATATATATATAAACTAAACTCATCGGTGTTACAGTCCATCTTGGGAGTCATGGCCTATGGTACCAGTTTCTGTTTTCGTGACCAAGGCCCTAGGTTGTGAAGCATATGCCCCGGTTAAGAGGTCATCCTTACACGGAACCCTCAGTGTTCACCTCATAAGCTGGCTTGGTCCTCAATTTCTTTGTCCAATGAAATGATGAAAGAATGAGTCAATCTTGTCATATATATATATATATATATATATATATATATATATATATATATATATATATATATATATATATATATATATGGGCTTTTTCTTTTGAAATCAGTTTCAGACTTCTTTGCTCCGAAATAATTTATTAAGACACTTTAGAGGGAGCACGTTACACACAAATAAAAACTTAACATATATAATCATTTTAAATCCTCAGGGCGCGAGCGTCTTAAACAAGTTATCATAACAGTTCGTCGTCGCAGCTCTATTGTCTCTCTTCTTCTGTGGGGAAAAACTCGCTGCAAAAAGGCTTGGCGACGGCAGCGCCAATGGTGAGACCGAGCCCCCCCCACACATATATATATATATATATATATATATATATATATATATATATATATATATATATATATATATATATATATATATATCCATTTAGTTATGTAGCCTCAATTCAAGTGGAAAATTTCTTTTGTTTTCCCATCAGTGAAAATGTTACTATGCAGTTTTAACTACTATATTTATTCTTAATCTAACGCGATTTAATTGCGCCATTCTTACACTTATCACTGATATTAAAATTTTCACTGAAGATCGAACTCGCCAACAAACCACAGGAATGTCAAATTAATTAATTTGCTACTTTATATAGACTCCCGTCTCACTTGATTGAGTCCAATTTCTACCAGGTTTCTGCTGCCACTCTTCTTAGCTTGCATAAGTGTGCAGCAGAGTTACTCTATCAGCGTTTGGGTCTCGTTTACACTACATTTATTAGTATTCGTGTCTTCTTTTAGTATTTTTTTATTATTTAGCATCACTACGGATACGAGAATGAAAAAAAGTCGCGTAAGACGTCTTTTGTTTCGTTGTATTTGGAATTGTATGAATATTGTCTTTTCATTTATTGATTAGTTGTGTCTCTCTAAAAAAATACTTGCACTATACCATGAATATTACGAATCTTAATTTTTCTCCATTCCTAATTCCTTTCTTAAACCTTATATAACTAAGTATATAAAATATTTTATAAAATGCAGTGCACTAAGTAAAAAAAAATACTAAGTATAAAATGTGCATGTACTAAGTATATGTCTTATGAAATGAGACTTAAACATAGTTTAATAAATTATGTTATACATCATCACTTATTTTCTATAGGTATCACGTGACATACCCAACGTCAAGCCTTTCGAACCGCAGCATGTTACGTCGTCCCCTGTCGAACAATCAGTTCGCGCACTCGCATTTCCAACTGCGGAAGTCAAACAGTCGACAGTGCAGTTGGAAGTGTACGGCGCTGTCCTTCATTTTTGTTACTTTAGCCCTCACAGCCGCACTTGCCTTTTTTCTAAGTAAGTACTTCGGAAGAACTTCACTCTGCATTTTATCATTGCATCTGATAAATTTTCTACATCTAAACATCTAAACTACATTGATCTGTAACTGTGCTTATTCTATTCTACCATTTCATTTTCAGTTTTATTGTCGCCAACGTGGCAACAAGACGCAAATCACGCCTGTCCTTTAGTAGAAGATGTTGACCTTTTAGTAGAATCTTCTAAAACAAAAGGTGAGTATCTGTGTTAATGAAATTTAATCTGTGTTAATACAGTTCGCGTCTGTTTCTTTGAACAGAGTGACATTTACATCAATGACTGACACACTTTTAGTAACTTATTTCAGTAACAACTTTTAAAATCTGTCCTCATTTTTCAATACAGGATACTTTATTTTTCTAAGCTTTCAAAATAGGATATATAAGTCAAATGAACATCGTCACACTAAATATAAAGCTTAGAATACCTAGCTTTTATCTTGAATTAAATTTTATATCCTATGTATTTACATAAATGATTATGAAATTATTAATCAAAATTTGGTCGTGTATGAGACAATCGAAAACACGGTACTGCACAGAGACCAACATCGCAGTCTGGTCAGTAGAACCTTGTTTCTCTTCTAACTTTCTTCCATCTACTGTCTCTATTTGAGCAGCAAATAATCTAGTAAGTAAACAAAAAGCATTCGAAACCATAAAAAAGCACACGTGAAATCATTCTGGAAAGACTGATTGCACAGTGCCAGAGCTACACTCGTAAGGAGCCAGTATGGTATATTTTGCCCACCCGAGTTCAGCTCGGGAAAAACAGGGAAGGGGTTAATCATCTCAAAAATGGAAAATGATATACTTTTTTTCGATTATTTTACAGAGATTCTAATGTCTATACAGACAGGGGAAAATAACAGAAATTAAAAAATGTTTTGAAAAAAAAATCTTGTCAAATTAGGGGTTAAAGTCAAATAAACGTCATTATGTGGCGCCAAAACAGAGAAAATTCTTGATTGTTTTTCGCGTAAGACTCGTTTGTGCTTCTTTTACATTCCCGTAAAGCACGTTTAAGTTGTTTGTATGAAAGATAAATAGACTGAAGTGCTTATATCAATCAGGTGTTATTGAGATGGTGTGGTTGTTCTCGTTTCAGCTACAGACAGCCCTGTCTCGTCCAAGCCAAGCAGCGCGACGTCTCTGTCCCCTTCCATCCTCTCCTTCACCGAGATTTCGGTGGGACGCGGCACCCATTTCCAGGTGGGGCCTTACAGCCACTGGATCGTCCAGATGAGGCAGAAGGGGCCGTCGCTGGTGCGCTTCAACTACAGCCTGCCAGTGGGGGCTCGACTAGGGGTGTTCGGGAGGCGGAACCTGCTGCCCACCCACACCAGGTACAACTTCCTCGAGATACTCACGGCGGACAGCGGAAAGAGCCTCAGGAGCGACAAGGTGAGCAATTTAACTTTTAAATTGATGGCTGCTTAGAGATGACCTTGTAGTTGAATCTTGAAATATTATAGCACTCTTTTGTGGAAACGTAATTATTTTAGAAATTGTTATTAAAGAAAAACCCCTCTTATACTAACCCATTTAGCAAAGTCTTTGTCTGAACTGATATAACTGCGGTATCCTAAAAGAAATTATACGCTGAGTAATTTACAAGGTACATGTTTAAATGACACTAGTCAGAGCTATCTGCAGTTTGATCTGTACGAAATATCACCAATTTATGCTGATGGACTATTGACGTAATGGGAAAATATTCTATTAAAAAATATAGTTCAGAAAAATATCCGGGAGAAAATCCTTTGGCGCTATTTCCACATGACAATATCAAAGAATACTACATTCCAAATGACTACCACTTTGAAGAAGACTCTTTGGTCAAAACATCCATTTGTTTTGCTTATAATAATAATAATATTTTTATTTCAATAAATGAAAATAGAATATCTTGGTACATGAAGTTTAATAATGTCTAGTTCAACCAGTTTAGATGTTTGAAGTAGGATCGTTGGTCAAAACATTCATTTGTTTTCTCTGCTGAGTAATATGCAAAGTACATGTTTAAGTGACATTAGTCAGGGCTATTTGCAGTTTGATCTGTATGAAATATCAACAATTTATGTTGATGGACTATTGACATAATGGGGTAATATTCTACGGAAAAAAATAGCTCAAAAAATATCCGGGAAAAAATCCTTTGGTGATATTTCCACATGACAACATCTAAAGTATACTATATTCCAAATGAGTACCACTCTGAAGAAGGCTCTTTGTTTAAAACATCCCTTTGTAGTCATCTTTGTAATAATATTTTTATTTCAATAAATGAAAATAGAATATCTTGGTACATGGTTAATAATGTCAAATAGTTCAACCCCTTTGGATGTCTGAAGAAGGATCGTTGTTCAACATATTCATTTGTTTTCTTGCAGCAGTAATATTTTTGTTTCAATAAATGAAAACGGAACATCTTAATACATGAAACTTGGCCGAGTTTAGTTCACCCATTTCAAAACAATATATAGTTATTCAAATTAGATGCTTGTAATCAGCTGGCATTAGAATTGATCTTAGGCAAATGAGACTCACTTTGACACCCACAAAATAGATCTTTCAACATATTTGAAGTCCTCTAAGTACCTTAGTTTATTTAGGGGCTATGCTGTCAAGTTTAATTTCTCAGGAACAATAAACCTCAATTTATGTGCATGTGTGATTGCAGAAAGCTTCTGTTGACTTTAAATCTTCCTTGTAAATTAGCTGACAAAAGAAAAAAGCACTGCATAAGATAAAACACCTCCGGGTATGACCAGAACTAAATTGGTTACATTCATGGTAAATTGACTGTCTAGTTTTCGTGGAACATCAAGTGTACTGTCTAAACAGAAATCGTAACCTTTCATCCTATAATCTGGTTTTCTTCAAGCACCAAAATCTGGAACTATTTAGCCACAAGGCTCTCCAGGGTTATATTGTTGGTCATTGGTAGATCAGAAGTTTGAGGACAACCCCCACAGCAGCCTTGATTAAAAGTACCACATGCATGCCCGTTTATAGATCACAATACATACATTCTTGGGGATATTAGAATTCAAAGCCACATGTACAGAAATAAATAGCGAACATGCAAATATTTGCAATGAATTAATATCTTGATTACTAGCATATAGCCTGTCATATGACGAGATCATTAAAATTTTTAATTGTCCAGAATTGTAAAGTTCCCTATAAGGCAGATGAAAAATAATGGTTTATTTTTTGGCTGAGAATTATCGGGTACACGCTCAATAATTTGTTTATCTTCCTATTTCTCTAAAGTCTCCCGATTCTGTGAATGTAGTTTAGAATCACTTTGAATTCATTTAGAAAGTTAATTTAAAGTTTTCTTAGCTAAATCGAAATTTTCGTTAAGTTCGTCCCAATTTTTTTTTGCCACGGTAATTAAAAGAAGTAAAGGAATGAAACTATCATTTCCAATACACCCTGGAGGTATATAGAATTTGTTGTTAATACCTGCGATAAAATTTTCATTGCAACAAAAAATTATCGATGATTCAATTTAAAACTATCACATATGTACCTAATCTATTATTTAAGCCACATATAGAAGAAAATTATTTAAGTAATATCTATGTTCAGTGATAAAACGTATGAAAATAATGCAGACGATATTTAAATAATTTAAGATAAGGAATGATTAAATGAGATAATTAAAGGAATGAAATCATAATGCTAGAAAAAAATGTTATTTTTACCTATGTGACAAATTCATAATTTTAATCGCCTGCTCTTAACCGGGGAAAATAGAGCTTGAAATAATAACGGCATTAAAAGCTGGAAAAAGAGGAAGGGGTGGATTTAGAACGTTTCACAGACGACAGTATTTTTCTCTGTACTAATAAGCATATTTAAACCAATTTATTTTTACCTATTTATTAAGTGACAAATTAATCCATTTAATCGACTGCTCTTAAACGGGGAAAATAGGGCTTGAAATAATGGCACTAAATGCTAGAAAAGGGGGGATGGGTAGATTTCGAACATTGCTAACCGTTAAGCATCAAGAATTCAATTTAGAAGCTTCTATCTAGTCCAGGTACAACCGGTTCATAATTTCGAGGACAGACGGACAGATAACTTAGGCTATTATTATATAGTAGGTAGTCTGTTTTTATCTCTGAATTTTTTCTAAAGATTTTAATTCACTCAAATATATACTACCAGGATTTAGAAGAAATGTTGTTGTCAACTAAAAGTATAAATTAAATGAAGCACCTTATCTTGTTACATAGTGGATCCTTTTTGTTCTTGTAAACGGCTGTATACTGCTAAGAAAGCTATCCTTGACAAATTTTATTCTAAGTGTCCGTTTAAAACTCATTAAAAATTAAATATTTTTATATACATGAAATAACATCGAAATGCAACTCTTGTTTTTTAAATTTTACTCTTGAATATTCCACGAGGGTTGCAGAACTTAATACTCTCCTTAATATTAAGCTTCCTTATATTAAAGCAAAGTATTACAGTACCAGTTACGCAAACTATATAGTAATAGAAAACGGATAAAAACCTTGGAAAATTTTTCTCAAGAGTATTAATCCTTCATACTTTTACGTAAACCTTTTTTCCGTGTTTCTCTTTTCTCAACAAACAGAACTAATCTTGTATATAAATAGACGCTTAGGCGCTTTCTCCCAACAAAATTACCTCGCAGCATGATTTTAAGAAGCTAATTTAATTTTGTTATAATGTAAGTAATCATAGAATAACCATATGTATTAGTCTCATTATCGTTGGAATTTTCCAAGGATTAAATTTTTATTGAAACTTAATACATGGCTACGAGGTACGCATTTCATTACTGTTATAAAGTACTTAGTTTAGAAAAATGTTCAAAAAAATTTTTTATAATCTTTGCTTTTCTTTATAACACATTCAAATTTTCGTCAAACGCAAAACTCAGTTTTTTAATTAATGGTACAAGCATTGAACATTTTGTTCTCTGGTTATTTCGCTTGAGTAAAAAGAAGGAAAATTAATATAATACCAGGAACTGAGTTTTAAACTGATTAAGAGACACAGGAACTTATTAATTAAAAAACTTTATTTTGAAAAGGAAAACTTAAAATTATAATTAAGCTTGATGTTCGTCTAAAATACTTTAGACTAAATTGTATTTTTAAATTTTATTCTCCTGTACGCTCACTTAGCAAATTTACACCGTCGTATTTTTTACGACAGCTGTAATTTTT
>CM063506.1:162502040-162524540 GCA_032207245.1 Pardosa pseudoannulata | reverse complement strand
TAGTAAATGTAAAAGCTCCAGTGTTTTTTCTTTCGAGTGAATGTTTTTTCTCTGGAAAGTTTTTCTTTAGAGTAAATAGTATGTTTTTTAATGGAATAATTTTTTTAGAGTTAATAATGCTTTTAATTTTAAGTAATCAGTGAAGTTTTTCAATTTAATTACCACCTAACCATATCAAATTTATTATTTAAACATCTTCAAACGTATTAATAAAATTTTAAACATTTTTCTAGGCTGAAACCAACAAACTAAGCTGATGAAAATTTTCGATTAGAATTTAAAAACTAACTTAAAAAAAACTACAGTTTTTGAGTTTAATTGATAATTTGATATGTATTTTGGGTAGACTGTATAAAGTATACTTTTACAACTTTGTAATTTTTATATCTATCTAGCAAGGAAATAGTTTCAAGAATATAAAAAAACATTACTAGAAGTTGGTTCAGTTGCACTCATTATCCCCGGTATAATAATAGCCTAACTTAATTGTCCGTCTGTCTTTGAATTTATGAAGCGGTTGGACCTGGAATGGATACATATATCCTTATTGAATTCATGATGAGACAAGTGTAGCAAAATTCAAAGTGAATAAAGTTTATCTTCTCCTAAACTATCGATCCAATTCTAAAATAAATTGGTATAAATATGCATCCCATCACAGCGAAAAATACTGTAGTTTTTGAAACGTTCAAAATCCACCAATTCCCCTTTTTTAATGCCATTATTTCAAACCCTATTTTCCCCTGTTAAGAGCTGCAGGGTAGACTGCAGTAACAAAGTAACTGAAGATATATCCAGCCGAAATAAACCGATTTTTTTCTCTTCAGTTCCGGTTTTCGTTACGGCCGAAATAACGGTTTTCCGGTTTGGGGTTCAGTTCCGGTTCGAAGCTCTGGTTATAAAAACATACTGCCGTCACTATGCAAAGTTCATGTTTTAAACTACTGGAATTTTCACAACTTTAAATTTTATACAAAATAATTTCTCTCACCTTAAAATTGTAGAATAATGAAATAAAGAACGCTTAAAAAGTTATTCCAGCTCATCAGGGATCTTTATTATAGCAACGTTTCTCACCGCCTTACTAGACTGGTGGTCCCAACTCAAAATCGATCATAAGTGTGTTACATCTTACAATATGTGTACATTATACATAGAGGGTGACCAAAACGACAGCATAAACTCTACACAGCTAGATTCCTCGTTGGAAGTACAAAAAAACTGCACAAAGTAGCGTACCTGTACGATCCATAATTTACGAGAAAAATACGAAAAACAGAGCATGACGTCACTGCCGGTGCAAGAAAAAACACTTTATTGAACATATCAATAACAGTATTTGCATATCTTTCCAGACGATAATGTTTGAAATATTCTCTGAGCATATCTCGTCATGCATGGAATGACGTTAAGCCGCCGTTGAACTGATATTTCAAAGGCTGCATCTTGCAGTTATCGGTAGTCTTCATAGAGTGGCCATGTATTCCGTTCGAGACTACAGCAACATGTACCTCATGTAATGAAAATGCCTTAGGAACGGTTAGGGAGTGCCCGTGTATACACTGCTGTTGATATGTTAAGTAAAGTGTTTTTTCTTGCCCTGGAAGTGACGTCATATTTTGTTTTTCGTATTTTCTCGTAAACTATGGATCGTACAGGAACGCTTCTTCGGCCAGTTTTTATGTACTCCCAACGAGGAATAGAGCTGTGCAAAGTTTATGCAGTCGTTTTGGGACACCCTGTATATTTATGTATGTCAACATTATATAGACTACAATATAGTACAATATGTGTGTTTCTTAGAACTTCGGAAATGAGCATATTTTGAAAAAATACATTCAGTATCACAAACTTTTCCTTTAAAGGCAAACATTTTTTTGAATTATATTTTCAAAAGCTATGGCTATTAAATACCATTATTACATTAATGAACGTCAATTACAAATTCTCTTTTCAATACTTTATGTATTTAACAAATTTTTCTCTCTTTGTTTAAAAAAAATTAACCGCTACAGACGTGGGAAATATCAACTTCCACAAATGATATTTGTATTTCGAAGATCTATTATATTTTTCTGAAATCTGTTTGTTTTCCAGGGACTATACAGTGTGGAATTTATCCAGTTCTTGGAACGCGGTCTATGGTACATATCAGCATATAATGATGGCGATCAGACACTGGACGTCTCATTTACGACACAGACCACAGGTATTCAAGAGTTATGAATTTTTTTAAATAAAATTAAATCCGAAATTTTGAAAATCTAATCAGTGTAATTAGATTAGAAACACTAATTCCTTCTTTTTGGCAAGGTGATTTACAGTGACAATTGTGTATTAGTTGATTGTAAGAGGTTTCTTCGATTTCAATTTTAAAATTATCCCTTCTTTGCATGATTTCTTTCTTTTTTTGTGTGAAATAAATCGAGTGATAAAATTCATGCTCTAAATTAAATGATAAATGTTTTAAAAAAATCTTGTATTAATATGTGATGTACTAAATGTTATGATGAAAATGTCCATCGTCCTGCAGAGAATTGTTAATCATTGATACAATCTGAAAGTCTGCATTATAAAGAACTTTACGGTCAGCTTTACCAAAACCTGATACTTAACACATGGCATGCGGGTATACTTCACCACCACGTTACGCGTGCAGCGGAAGTTTTTTCGTGAATCGTGCTAAAGTTCAGTTATTCAGAAAAATCGTAGTCAATCGAAAACTACTTTGTTTTTATGAACGAAACTTTTTTTTTATTTACACTTTAATATATACTGTATAATTATTTAACAAAGCAAATAAAATATTTTTACGAAATCACAAAAATAAACGATTTTTAAAATGAAAGTCCGATAATCTGTCAGCGCTTATTTCTTCATCACTACCTTTGTCTCGACGGCTCATTTTATCAATTTTGTATTCGACAATAAAACAAAACCAAGCTTCCAATTGACAAAACACGACTTGTACCTTCTGAAGCTAGGAATTCGGTTGAAGACGAAATAACGCAGCAAAAGACCGAGTCACTCGACAATCATAACTTGTGAAAAGAAAAAATGCAAAACGTTGCATAGCTACGCAAACAACACTCCTATGGTGTCACACATACATACAATTATACGTATTTAGTAGATTTGTGGCGGATAGTGAGTATCCACCACAAATCTACTAAATATGTATTTTTACGTGACCCGCGCTCCAGTGATAGACTGCAAAAAACGTAAAAATACGTTGCCCTCACGAAAAGTGTTAATAGCAATCCAAAAGATTTTAAAAAAATCTTTCATTACGATGACCTAGATGTTCACTGTTAACATGTACATTAGTAGAGCAACAGTCTGAAATATTGCTGTTCAGATCCAGAGATTCTAGACTATTATTTATGCCAAAGAATAATTTTACAAACTATTAAGATGTTTAAAATGCAATATTATAGATTTAATAAACATGTTTCTATTTTTTCTATTAATACAAATTTAGTAAATTGTTTTTTTTTTCAGAAATTACAGATGATTCCACTGTACTTTTTCTTTTACTTTAATATATATTAAAACTTTTGTGGGTGATACATTAACAAATAATGATAATTCAATAATTAAAATTTTTATCTCTAGTTAAAAGTACAAAATAAGCGGTAGAGATGGTATATTAGTTTAGAAAAAAATGTTTAAATTTAAACATTTGGCCTGTCCTACACCTGATATGTGATACCCACATCTAATATTTTATACAGCCGAACGATGACCAAACAGTTAGGCTGCTAGTATTCAGTACCGGAGTTCGTAAGTTTGATTCCCCTGTGACATGCATGTTCGTAGCCGTTCAGAATCGGCTTTAAGCACTAGGTCCAGGCCTCATCAACCCTGGTGTTTCAAAAAGAGTAGACCGTAGTGCTCCAAACCAAATCTTAATCCTATATACGCTTGTATATCGCGGAATATAAAATGAACTATATTTTAAGAAGAAAATAAAATTAGTGTGGAGACTTAGATTTAGTTATATTTTTCAGTCGGACTTGTTAAATTAAAGCTTTATATATTTGTTAAATTAAACTATTGTACTCATATATGTTATCGTATTCATATAATTATCGTCTCCTATAGAGACAGACAAAGGGTGAAAAATACTTAATTAAAAGCATTTAAAGTAAACTTTTAATCGTTTCAAAGAATTATATCTATAAAAAAATATATATACATGCGTTCTAGGAGAAAATTGATAACAAAGTAAGCAATAATGAAAAAAATTGAATTTTATGACTCCAATATCTTTAACTCGAACCCGCGAACTCCGGAACCGGAGTTCACGAGTTCGAGTCCCGCTGCTGGCATGCATGTTTGTAGCCGTTCGGAATCGGCTTTAAACTATAGGTCCCGGTAACATTATCCCTCGTGTGCAAAACAGTAGACCGTAGCGCTCCAAACCAATCCAAGCCAATATCTTTCAACTAGTGAAAATAAATTAGGGAAATAATTTAATAGAAAAATAAAGAAGTACCACTAGAACAATAAAAAAACAAATCCAGAATGCGATGTTAAACCTGAATTTAGTTTTTTACATTTGTTGTGTAAACATGAGTATTAACAGAAATAATATATACACTTTTTTCAAATTCATATACTGCAAAATATGATTTTGTAAGATTTTATCATGATGATAAAGTTTGTGTTCTCAGTTACTTTAAATTATTACATTTATTACAGATGAATCAAGTCTAACTTGTCCGTATGATTGCCATGGACATGGCAGATGCGTCATGGGAAATTGCGTATGTAGTCCAGATTTTGCCGGAGAGTCGTGTGCCTACAGTAAGTTACGAAGCATTGTCATCTTTACAATTGAGTACTTTCCACAGGTACATACTAGTTTTTTTTTTCGAAGAAGGTAAATCCCTTCTCAAGGTTTTGCAGATTATATTATACTATTCAAATAATAATCCTTACTTGGTTGGGAATTATATCTAAGTTTTCATCTTAGAAATTTCTAAATGTTTTTATTTTTGCATCTTTGAATATGTAATAGTATTTGCAACTTTTAGCTGGTGTCAGTTGTAGTTTTACTTTAGGACGTAACTGAATTAAATGACTACTCGTCCAAACCATGATTTTTGTGCTATTTCATGTTTAAATTTTCCAAACATCTTTGAATAAGATTTACAACTTTTAAAGGGTTTGAATTCTACGTTCCTGGTAGTATTTTATTAAATGACTACTCGTTCAAGCCATCATTTGTATGCTATTCCATGTTTAAATTTTCCAAACATCTTTGAATAAGATTTATAATTTTTAAATGGTTTCAATTCTACGTTCCCTTTAGTATTTAACTTAATTAAATGACTACTCGTCCAATTCATCATTTTTGTGCTATTTCATTTTTAAATTTTCCAAACATATTTGAATAAGATTTATAACTTTTAAATGGTTTCAATTCTACGATTCCTTTAGTATTTAACTTAATTAAATGACTCGTCCAAACCATCATTTTTATGATATTCCATGTTTAAAGTGTCCAAGCATCTAAGAATAAGATTTATAACTTTTAAATGGTTTCAATTCCACTTTCCCGTTAGTATTTAACTTAATTAAATGACTAGTTGTTATTGATTTTTCAAATATACCGGTCATTTTTGAAACACCCTATAATAAAATACATAATAGCACTTAATAGATTGGTTTAAAACCTACTGGTTCCAAATCATCATTTTTATGGCATTTTATTTTTAGAAAATGCATGCATCTCTGATCCTGTAATAAGATTTAAAACGTTCGACTGGTTTCAGTTCTACTTTTTCTAGTTAGTACGTAACTAAATTAAATGACTACTGGTGCTCTAGTATTTCATGTTTAAAATGTCTGTAATAAGATTTATTACTTTTAACTAGTTTCAATTCTGCATTTTTACTTTCACATCACTTAATTAAATGACTACTGGTGTCATATCAAAATCTTTATAGTATTCCATGTTTAAAAGTTTTATATTTTACAGTAGTTTTCGCTTTCATGTAAATGTGCAGGCAAGTGAGAGTTTATTATATTTAAAATTAAATTTCATTTTTAAGATAAAGAATCGAAATATTCATAAATTTAGTTTCGTCGATAATATTTCAATACTTTACTCGCAAATATTTAATCATAAACTTAAACCTTAAAAAAATAGCTATTTTTTCTTTCGTTATTACTTATTCATAAGTTTTGTCCATAAATCCATTTACTTTTTTCTATAAAAACTTATTCTGTATTGGACACAATAACATCAATTGTTTTGCATATTTATTAGCTTCAAAACTATATACCAAAATCTCAATTCAGGATATTTTAAAATTCAATTTCTCCTTTTAGCAAAGCAAGTGTCGCTTTATAAACTAGAAGGACTCTGATAACAAAGGAAAGAGGAAAATAGTTCCTTTCAAGTTTCAGTGCTTGATTTTCAACTTTACATATCAATATTCCATAAAAACTTTAGCATGTGTACTTTAGAAGCTAAATATTGCCTAATTCCCGTTGGCATTTTAATTTAGATTCAGTCCCTTTTTGAAAAAAAATTAAAGAAATCTTTTGTGCTATTTAACCATAAAAATCATTAGTTTTGCAATTCCATCAATAATGAAATCCACCTCCCCCCCTTTCAGCTGTGTGTTTGCATTTAATTTGTAAATATTTACATATTAGTTAAGGTACATAATTTTAGAACAAATTTAAAGCAAATATGATGCCGCAATGAAAACCGTTGAGAACGTTATTTTGATGCATTAATAATAAATTATTAAACTATTAATAAATTAGTTAAATTTAGTTTAATGTTGTTATAAATCCATTTACAAGTAAACCGTGTTTATCTCTTAAGAAACATTTGCATTTATAATCAGAAAAGGAATTTACTATGTAAATAATTTATTTATAAGAAATTTAAAATAAAATCTTATTTGAGAATTTTTAACTATTTTAAAACGGACTTTAAAAGATTTTAAATATAATTCTATGCTTTTATTATGCGTCCATTATATTATTCAAATGACTCGTATTTTGACTGTTTTTCAAAGCTGCCCTTGAAAAAACCTAAAATCAATATTACTAAAAAATGTCATAAATCGATCAGCATGAATTTTTACATTTCCTTCTAAAATCTAAGATAAATTATGTTTAGATTAACTCCTTTAAAAGACAGTGACGTAAAGTATATTTACCTTTCGAAGATGCATATTGGAATTTTATAGGAAAATTTAATTTTTAATAGTTAAATTTGCTTTCCGTAAATACATTTTATAAATTTTAGATAAATATTGTAACTTTTAATTTAAAAATTTATCTCCTGAAGATGCATATTGTAACTTTAAAAGGAATAATGAAACTTTCAATGGTAATATATTTTTGACGAAAAACACCATGTATCTCAGTCTCTCGCACACCTTTGCCTTAGTTGACTATGTTGCATTTGCATAGAATAATACCAGCTGATACCGTACACCACGGTACATCAAACTGTTACTGTACGTCGGAGTACGAAAAAACCTCTGAAGGAATCGCGTAACAGAGCCACATGATGAACGTTTAGTTAAATTTCTTTAGACTGGTACCAGGAAAAATATAATTTTTTCAGAGGCACCGCCACAGCACGTATACCGCAGACTTAAAATCTTTACTTTTAAAATTTATAGTACAAGGCTTATCTATCCAAATTTATCGTATTTGGAAATATTATAATTCAGAGACTTAAAAGTTGACCCTGAATACAAATCAAACTTAGTTCACTTCTACAAGAACGGGAACACCAGTGATACGCTGGCTCAAACCGCAAAGTGTCTAGAATGAACTTATAGTTGGATTAAGTTGGATTTAATTTGGATAAAATGGGATAAATTTTGATAAACATGGTAAAACTTTGGATAAACTGGTCGACAGTTGAATAAATGTTGGATAGAAATTCGATGATGTTGGTAAAAGTTTGATAAGGTTGGATTAAAATTAAATAAAAGTAGGATAAAAGTTGTTAAAAGTAGGACAAAGTAAGATAAAGTGGGATAAATTTTGACAAACATGGTTCAAGTTGCATACATTTGGATAAACTTGGTAAAAGTTGTGTGAAAGTCGGATAAATTTTCGATAAAAACTATGTAGTTGGTAAAAGTTGGATTAAAGTTGAATAAAAGTAGGATAAAGGTTTAAAAAATTAGATAAAAGTGGGATAAATTTTGATAAACATGGTTCAAGTTGCATACATTTGGACAAACTTGGAAAAAGCTGGGTAAAAGTCGGATATATGTTGCATAAAAACTGTATGGGGTTGGTAAAAGTTGGATTAAAGTTGAATAAAATTAGGATAAAGGTTTATAAAAATAGATCAATGTAGGATAAAATACGATTAATTTTGATAAACATGATTACAGTTGCATACATTTGGATAAACTTGGAAAAAATTGGGTAAAAGTCGGATATATGTTGGATAAAAACTACAGGGGGTTGGTAAAAGTTGGATTAAAGTTGGATTAAAGTTGAATAAAAGTAGGATAAAGGTTTAAAAAATTAGATAAAAGTAGGATAAAATAGAATAAATTTTAATAAACAAGGTTAAATTTGCATACATTTGGACAAACTTGGAAAAAGTTGGGTGAAAGTCGGATATATGTTGCATAAAAACTGTATGGGGTTGGTAAAAATTAGATTAAAGTTGAATAAAATTAGAATAAAGGTTTATAAAAATAGATCAATGTAGGATAAAATACGATTAATTTTGATAAACATGGTTAAAATTGCATATATTTGGATAAACTTAGTAAAAATTGGGTAGAAGTCGGATAAATTTGGATAAAAACTATATGTAGTGGGTAAAAATTGGATTAAAATGAATGAAAGTTGGTTAAAGGTTTATAAAAATAGAACAAAGTAGGATAAAATTGGATTTAGAGTTGTTAAATTCGGATAAGTTTGGATTAAAAAAACAGATAAAGTTTTTAAATGGTGGATAAAGTTTGATTTAAAGTTGTTAAAGTAGGATAAATTGTAATAAACATGGTAAAAGTTGCATAAAATATGCAAAAAAATGTTGTTTAAAAGTTTAATATACGAATAAATGTTGGATAAAAACTGTATGTGGTTGGTAAATATGGATTAAAGTTGAATAAAAATTGGTTAAATGTTTATAAAAGTAGGACAAAGTAGGATAAAATTGGATTTAGAGCTGTTAAATTCAGATAAGTTTGGATTAAAAAAACAGATAATGTTGGTAAAAATTGGATAAAGTTTGATTTCAAGTTGTTAAAGTAGGATATTTTGAAACTTGGAGAATAAAGTTCTTTGTTTCATTAAAATATTTTTTCTCTCTTTCTTCTAGGAATATGTCCAGTACTTTGTAGCAACCGAGGCGAGTACATTGCCGGGGAATGTGTGTGTAGTCCGGGTTGGAAAGGGAAGGAATGTCAGTTGAGGGAGTACGAATGCGAGAAACTGGACTGCAGTGGACACGGGGAATGCCTAGAAGGAGTGTGCCGCTGTTTTCCAGGATACAAAGGAATGCACTGTGAATCGGGTAAGTTTTCAAACACTGTAACCATCTAATTTATTCAAGTATGAATAACTAAGTGCAATGTTTATTTGTATCTATATTTGTTATACCTAACGAGTACAGTGAAACTTTTTTTGGTAATTTTAATAATTCAGTTGAAAGTAATTCCCTATATATATATATTGTATAATATATTTATAATAATTTATTTCTATATATAATATATATATATAAAATATTATATATGTGTTTTATATTATAATTTAATCATGTTATAAGTATATATATATTTTAATTATATTATATATATAAATATATATTATATATATAATATATATGAAGTTTATATATTTTATTATAATTTATATATGTATATAATTTATATTTATAAATATGTAGGAGATTGAATGATAATTAAAAATTTTTCTATTATATAATTATATAGAAATACGTATATAATTTAATAGAGAGAAGCTTATGTGTATTAATAAAATAAAAAAAATAATTACATAGGAAATGAATATTTTCTTATAGTGAAAATAATTACAGAAAATTAGCTTTTATTTATATTATTTAACCATATAAAAGAATTTTAAGTCATAACATTATTAATAAGATTATTACATAGCTACTAAAATATTATGAAGATACAAGAGGAATAATAATTTAGATATATTATATAATATATTATATATATATATATGTATTATATATATATGTATATATATGTATATGTATATATATATTATATATATGTATATATATAATATGTTGTGTGTGTATATGTGTATAATATAATATATATATATATATATATATATATATAATATATATATATGTAAAGAGAGAGAGATAAATAACGTCTTTTTTATACGATAAAATGTGTAGATATTCTGTTTTGATTTCAGCCTTCTGGCACACGTACGTGTACATGCGTGTTTCATCCGGGTATTATTTTAATCAAAATTAAATCCGGCTTCATTTTCATGAAAGCCCTCTCTGTCGTTCTGTTTTCATTTTTCCAGCCTCGCAATCAATCCGGAAGTGAGCGCAGCCATCTCCAATTCAGCCGCTATCGGGTCCGGCACGTTTACCGCCGGATCATTTATATGCGCATAATTTCGTTACAAGAAACCGAGTTTGTATCTATCGCAGCGGGAGGAATATGTAAGCATCAATGATTGCATGATTAATTAATCAGGGGTTGTGCAGCACATCGAACGATTGCTGGGGAGAAAGTGTCAAGTTTAGAAACGGGTAGGAAACTTATTGCATTAGTGTAAAGGAGATTGTAAATGTGTAAGGAGTGAGGAAAAATTGTAGCAGAGGAAAAACTGGCGCTGATTTGAATATGTGTGCCATTTTTCTCCCACCTCCAATTTAATTAATGTCAAATATTCTGCATGCCAAATGAACGGCTTAATTTTTGCTATTCGGATATTAAGGAATAAATAATGCATCGCATTTTACGGGAAGGACAGTTTATTTCCTTTGTCGCCAACATTTAATTTATATATATATATATATATATATATATATGTGTGTGTATATATACATATGTATAGTATATAAATAGTATATATATAGAATATATATATATACATATATATATATATTAGTGTGTAAAATATATGTATATTATATATATATATATGTGTGTATATATATGTATATATATATACATATATATATATGTATGTGTGTGTATATATTAGTATATATATATATGTGTATTGTATATATATATATATATTACATGTATATTTAAATATATGTATATATGTGTATATATGTATATATGTATTTATATATGTATTTTGTTTATATGTATATATATATATATGTTATGTATTATATATGTATATGTTTATGTTTTGTATATAAATATATATGTAAGATATATATATATATATATATATATATATATATATATGTTATATATATATATTTGTATATATGTATATGTATATATATATATATATATGTATATATTATAATATTATTTTTTTGTAGATATATATATAAAATTATATTGTATTATATATCTTGTATATCTATATTTAAATATATATGTATATAATATATATATTTATATCAAAATATATGTATATAATATATATATGTATATTATATATTTTATATATATATATATATACATATATATATATATATATATATGTATATAAGAATTATATATATTTTATATATATATATAAATATTATATATATATATATATATATATATTTTTTTTTTAAAAACAGTTGCATATTCGAACAAAATTAGGCAACATCAGCTTATGATGCTATAATTTTCTGTATCGTATCAGCATTATCAAAGATTTAAACACATAATGTCTAATTTTAAGCTGTACAATTTTCTTTTTTTTTTTATGTAAGGGAATTAAGGTTTCATTTACATATTCGGTAAGTTAGAAAAAAATCGACTATTTACTATAATCCTTTGTTTTTCATTAACAAAGGATGAAGAAAGGAGTGAAAAAGAACTATTTCTTTCTACACTCTATGTATAAATACTATACGAATTGATATTTTCAATATTTTCTCCATCGTTTCAGTTTCAACTCTTTGTTTAAAAAAAAACAGAGTGTTTAATTTTGAGCAGTACAGTTTTCTTCTTTCTTGAAAAAATTAAGGTTCCATTTACAGATACGGAAAATTCGGAAAAATTTGGTTGTATACTACTCTTCTTTGCCTTAAAGTAAATTTATCTGTGCTGTCATACTCAAAATCATAAAGTATCAAACAAAAGAAAAATTTATAAATTTTAGAAAGTAACTGAAAATTTTGTAGATTGTTTATAAGATTACTCTTCATCTACTATCAGAAGAAATACTTGTTCTAAGAAAGGGTGAAAATTCTACGAGCTGATTTATAGCGGTATCTGATATGATATGCTAAGCATTAAAGGATTAAATGCACGTATATCTTATATATGTTGCTGCGAAGTTTTACTTCTTCACTGAAGAGAATAATAAGGTTTAACCAACGTAAATAAACTAACCTGGCTTACTTACTCTTTAGCTTATTTGTGTCTTTTTTTAAATAAATATCTCGTTTGTGGCTGTGAAATTGCTGTTTGTTTTAACTTCCTCATTGTATGTTTAAATCACGTTTTCTAAAGACTTGTTTTCTTATTTTTGCTTATGCAACTGGAAAATCTACAAGAAATAGACATTTGCGAATAGATTTTTGAAAAGCTATACTCAGCTTATCTTTTGCAAATTTTGTGTTATCAGAGATATGGTATCATTAAATGCAATAATATAAATAATTTTGCTTCTCAATTCTTGATAAAAATTGATAATTTTTTGTAGAAAAATAAAAAATGTCATTATTTTTTTTAAATTTGTTCTTCTGTGTTCATGACAGACGTTTTCAGAATGAGCAGCGTTCTACTTTTTATTATCAGAATCAATGGATTCGAACTCCCTTGCTACCTTTAGATGTTCTTAACTATTTCGAATCTACTTTAAGCAGTAGATTCCAGTCTAAGTTAGCCTTGTGCAGCAAAGAGTTGTCCTTAACGCCTTAAACGAAACCAAAATTGTTGATTTTGATGTGACAACACATTGTTTTCGAAGGCTATAAACAATTTTTTTTGAGTCTGGACATCATTAGACCAGGCACTATAACATCAACTTCATTTCGAAGGCCTATACATTTTATTCCAGCAGTGGTGTTTGGAACCCAGGTTTTGGTTTTGGAGCGCTACGGTCTGCATTTTTTGTAACACGAGGACTAAAGAAGCAGGGGACTAGATGCACAAATTAGATTCCGAACGGTTATGAACATTTATGCCAACAGTAGGATTCGAACCGACGAACCCCGGAACCGAATATCATGGATCTAACCATACGAAAATCATTTGGTTCTTTGCAAACGAGAACTCTGGTACTGAATGTCAGCAGTGGGATTGAAACCACAATCATTTCATTAATCGGCTTACTGAACAGTGGGCTCTAACACTAAGTATAACACAATCACAGAGATATGTTATTTTCAAAACTGTGGTATAATTAAGCATTCCAATATCTTTAATACAATCTAATTTAAATATATAAATCTTGATAAATTTAGAAAAAAAATATATTTAATGGGCGTATACTTAGTATTTCAATTAAGTGTATTAGAATCTTTATATCTGGAATCGTCTCCAAACATTTTATACTTTGACTATCGCATACACACTTTCGAAATTTTTTTATCGTGTGTGCCCTTAAATACGCCTGTAATTTCCACGTCCCTTAACAGATTCCGTTTAGAAGGCACAGATTTTTTTTCTCGTTGAAAACAAAGTTGTCTTTCCACTTAGCTTGTTGATTTCGTAAAGAATTTCCACAGCTGAAGAGTTTTTTTCCTTTCTTTTTACTGAAAACACTAAAAAAACTTCATTCCAGTCTTATACTTCGGTTGTAAGCGTGATTGATAAATGTAGATTAAATGACTTAGTGTCCGTAAAAAAAGAGTAAGAAGAAATGCAGGAAAGTTTTACACGAATTAAGAAATTACGATCCCCATCACGTGAAGGTTTATAATAACTTCATCAATCTTCTTCATACACTCTCTTTCGACTATAATAAATTATGATATTCTTACTTAATTTCTTTAAATTAGAAATCTCGTAAATCATTTGTTCCCCGAACGTCATATGTTATCTTACAGTAACTTTCTCAGCTTTTTAATATTCGATTCTTTTTAGCTCCTATCTATTATTTTGTATTTTCTATGTATTATTTGAATGCCAAAATGACTTTATTTTTTACAGATTTTCGAATTGCAAATTCTTTAACACGTTTCCATGAATTCTGCAAACAACCCATTTTTCTTTGTTAAGTAACTAGCATTCTATAGTTATGAAAGTGTAAAATATAACATAATATAGTTGATATTATAACATAATGTTATAAATAGTTATTATAACATAATGAATGTGTAACATTTAACACAGTATAGCTATGAATGTGTAATATCTAACAGAGTATATCTATGAATGTGTAACGCCTAACATAGTATACCTAAGAATGTGTAACATCTAACACAGTATAGCTATGTATCTAACATACTATAGCTAAGAAATTGTATTAGCTAATGCAGTATACCTATGAATATGCAACATCTAGCACAGTATAGCTACGAATGTGTAACATCTGACATAGTATAGCTATGAGTCTGTAACATATTACACAATACAGCTACAAATATGTAACATCTAACACAATATAGCTATGGATGTGTAACATCTAACATGATATAGCTATGAATATGTAACACATATAACACGGTATAGTTATGAATATGCAGCATATAACACAGAATAGCTCTGAATGTGTAACATATAACACAATATAGCTATAAATGTGTAACATCTAAAGCAATACAGCTATGAATATGTGACATCTAACACAATATAGCTATGAATGTGTAACATCTAACACGATATAGCTACAAAAATGTAACATATAACACGGTATAGCTAAGAATATGCAACTTATAACACAATATAGCTATGAAGGTGTAATGTCTAACAGAATATATCTAATAACGTGTAACATCTAACACAATATAGCTATGTATCTAACATACTGTAGCTCTGAAATTGTAGTATTTAATGCATTATATCTATGAATGTGCAACGTCTAAAACAGTATAGCTATGAATTTTTAACATCTGACATAGTATAGCTATGAGTCTGTAACATCTAACACAATGCAGCTATGAATATGCAATATATAACACAATATAGCTATAAATGTGTAACTAACACAATATAGCTATGAATATGAAGCATATAACACAGAACATCTATGACTGTGTAATATGTAACACGGTATAGATATCTATATTTCAACCGATTGAAGGATTTATCCCAAGTTGACCTGAACTAAAAGAAATTGGTTGGAAATTTTTCTCTGTAACAAGATATCTACACCCGTATTATTCCCTAGTAAAAAGTAACCATAACCTAACACGTACATGTTGACACGTGATTGGTCATTGTTAATTAATAAATATTACGAATGTTTTTATGTAATTTTTGACATTTTTATCGCCTGATTGAGTACAGATGTGTGAGAAAGAAATTTTTCATACACCCGGCTCATATCAAAGGACTCGTTCTAAAGGAGAACAATCAAAAATGAACCTAGCACGCCAAGTTTTGTTCTCCCCAAATTTGGCGATTTCGTGGTTTCGCCAAGTAGCGATAGTTGGGCCACGATAGTTTGTCGTTACTTCATAAATTGGGAGTAATTTAGTTTTTAGATATAATCTACCTGAAAATGTCGCTAAAAAGTGCTTATACGTGTTTAAAAATGCTTGCAATGTTATATTTCTTTATATTTTCCTCTGAGCATTTTGTAAAAAATAATATTTCATTTTGAATTAAATGGTAATTATTGTAATATTTCTTTACAATTTATTCTGCAATATATTGTATAAAATGTTATACTAAATGTTATTGACTTCGAGTTTATGGGAACCATGCAATTACTACTCTTTTATTATATGATGATAAAAAGAAAATCGCAAATTGTGGTGGTCGCCTAGCATGAATTCGGATAAACTTGGTAAAAGTTGGGTAAAAGTCGAATAAATGTTGGATAAAAGTTGTATGTGGTTGGTAAATTTGGATTAAAGTTGAATAAAAGTTGGTTAAAGGTTTATAAAAATAGGACAAAGTAGGATAAAATTGGATTTAGAGCTGTTAAATTAGGGTAAATTTGAATTAAAAAAAAAACAGATAAAATTGGTAAAAGTTGGATAAAATTTCATGTAAACTTGTTAAAGTAGGATATTTTAACGCTGTTCCCTAGCGTTTAACACTAAACCGAGAAAATTAATTTACATCAGCTGAAACTTGAAGTTTGTGCAATAGATAAAACCTATTTCGAATTCAAGTGATGTAACGTAAAATGAAATATTTAGTGCAGTATTATACATTAAATTCGCAATATCAGAACACATTCAATTTTAAGTTGACCTTTAAGGCTAAATCCCATTTCAGGAGGCCCGCTGAACCAAGTTCATTAAACACGCCAAGCGTGGGCGATGTCGCTAAATTTTAGAACCCAGTTTTCTGGCAAATCTTGCTCTATTTTTTATTTTCTATTTCTATTTTTAATTTGTATTCATCTTAACAAAATTTTAAACCTTTTTTTCGTTCAAAATATGCTTTGAAAATGGGTATAAACTTAATACAAAACGAATCACAAATTGTAAACATAACTTGGCGATACTTTGGCGATCACTTGTACAAAAAAAAAGAGCCAAACACATGGCGGCCGGCTCCCGGAACTGGGATTTTACCACCTTTAGAATTGTGTCATCGAAATTTGCTGTAAAAAGTCTGATCTTTCAAATCAGAAAAATTCTCTTTTGTTGCTCAGTATTCAATTCATTTCATTTCATATTTTAGTCGACTGCTTGGACCCTGACTGTTCCGATCATGGAGTTTGTGTTTCTGGATTGTGTGTGTGTCGGAAAGGTTGGAAAGGAAACGACTGCAGCGACCCTGACACTGACGCGCTCCGGTGCTTGCCGGACTGTTCCGGACACGGCCAGTTCGACCTGGAACTCCAGAAGTGCGTCTGTGACGAAAAATGGACAGGAACAGACTGCTCCCAAGGTAAGATTTACTTTTATGCCATAAAAGCTGATGAAAAATGCAATAATGTTCTACTTAATTTTCAACCCTTCTTCATCTGAATTTTAACTTACGAAAAATAATTCTTCGTTGCTTGAAAAATTTTCGCAAGTTCTGGAAATCAATGTGTTGAGCATGTGGTAAAAGTAACGCTGCTAAGTTCATAAAGCAGCATGATAAAGAAACTTTACAGAGCTGTATTTGGTTATACTCATTCTTCAGTCAAAACCAATCAGTCTGTAATACAAGAACTAATACTAAAAGCAATATCATCAAAATTGCTGTTGGTAATAAGATATGTTTTCAGTTATAAGTATAGAAAATCAACTTTGTTACTTCAAACATCCTTAAAGTCTGTTTCCTAAAGTTGACTACACTATTTCGAATAATCTTATTGACTTATGGTACTTTACAGATAAAAAATTAGGTATAATTAGATATCAAAATTAGATGGGATAAAAAGAAGAATTTAGGATCGATAGTTTAGGCGTAATGGTTTTAATACATTACATATATTTATATATGAATATATGTGTTGTGTATATATGTATATATGTGTATATATATATGTATATATATACATATATATGTATATATGTATGTATATATATGTGTGTATGTATATATATAAATATGTATATGTATATATATACACATGGATATATGTGTATAAATATATATATATGTACATAGATATGTATATATGTGTACATATATATGTTAGTGTGCGTGTGTATACAAGCATAGATAAATAAATATATATATATATATATATATATATATCCATCGTGATTATTTAATATATATTATATATGTACACACACTGATAACCCTTATAAATGTCATGAGTTTTTTTTTTATAATTTAAATTTTGAGAATTTTTTCCATCGAATCTAATTTTAGAAAAATCTAGAATTCTAGTGTTGTATGGTGCCAGATTGTATAGTATTTAGCTTACCATGCTCCCCTTCCCCATTTGGCTTAGATTCGATTCCGAGTAAGGATTGTTTAAATATGTAGTCCCCTCATAATGCGTGATGTTGCCCTAACTATATGGTGCTTACATAACATAAAGATCAGCAACTCAGGTATTTTGGGATAAAATGGAAATAGAAGCAATTGCAAAAAAAGGGGCAATACATAACTGCATTACATGGTAAAATGCTAATATAAAGGCAATTGCTTCACTTTTCTAAAAAAAAGTTTGGTTGTGCAGAGCTATAACAACATCACCCCCTCCTAGATTGTCTACTGCTAAACCAACTTTGTATGAATTTTCACTTCTACTTCCCTTTCTTATAAAATTCTGAATGAACCAGTTTTCGTTTTAGTCAAAACGAAAGAAATAACACTAATTCTGTGCATTAAGTGTTACGTTTCTAATAAATTATTTGTGCATATATTCCTTTTCGAAATTGTAGTGGTCAAATCTTCTAATATCCAATAGAATTTATCCTATCGAACTGATTTTTTTTAAAAATTTAGAATTCTTGTTTAGTCTTGCCGAACAGATTTTATCGCAGTTACCCCCTCCCCCAACCCTTATGGTTTTCGATACATTTCCCGAGATAGGTTTGTTATATGTGTTGTTCCCTCATAGGTTTCATTTGGTTTGGATCACTACGGCTTATTGTTTTGCTCACAAGGGCTAATAAGAATGGGACTTATTGCATAAAACCGATTCCGTACTTCTATGAACATCCATGCCAGTAACGGGATTCGAACCAGATAACTCCAGTATAGAATTGCAGCACTCTAACATTTGGCTCACCTCATAGGGAGTAACATTGAACTGCGTAATATTGTTTATATGGTGCTATCATATAGGCAGAAAAAAAGGCAATACGTAACTGGATTACATGGTAGAAAGCTAATATAAAGGCAATTGATTTGCTTTTATAAAAAACAAAGTTTGCTTGGATGGAGCTATGACAACGACACCCAGACCTAGCTTCTTTATTGCTATACCACCTTTCTATGAATTTTCATTTTCACTTCCCCTTCTTATAAAATTATGAATGAACCAGTATTCGTTTTAGTCAAAACGAAAGAAATGACTCTAATTCTGCGTATTGAGTATTACGTTTCGAGTTAATTATTTGTGTAGTTAATCCTTTTCGTTATTGCAGTCGTCAAATATTTCGGTCAGTAATATCATTTAAATTATGTGAGAATTTCTCGCATCGCAGTTAATTATTTTCCAATTCTGAAAACGTTGCGTTTCGCACTCTTCCCAGTGTTTCTGCCTCTCAATTAATTATTCCACTGACAGATGTTGGCTGTCCTGTTTCCAGGAACTCACTTTAAATATTTTGTTACCCGAATATTTTATCTCAATTTGGACTTCGGAATAATATTCTTAATAGCTAGAGTTCCCCCCTCCCTTCTATTAATTGCCCAACGGCGGCGAAATTTCCAATTTAGAACGCGCGTCGAACATTTGCAAGTCGGCCCCACAAACTATTATGTAATTTGAAAACTATGTCCCACATCCTAAATCTTTCCACTTTATTATAAATCTTTGCGTGTTTTATATAAATGTAACATTTAATCTCAATTTCATTATGTATATAAATATATATATATATATGGGAGTTCATTGTATATTTTATGTATGTAAGTATACGAGTATTAATGCATATTTTTTAAAACAAATATAAACAGGTTATTAAAATTTTGATCATAAAATACCATGATCCATAGAAAAATGACCTTTCCATGAAAAAATGACAATAGTAATCCCTTTTCACCATCCCTTCACGTGTTTCCCCAACTCCTAAATGATATAACCATACATTGTTCAAGATTCCAAGATTGATGTCACTTTATATATATATATATATATATATATATATATATATATATATATATATATATATATATATATATATATATATATATATATATATATATATTTATATTTATATATATATATATATATATATATATATATATATATATATATTATATATATATATATATATATTTATATATATATATATATATATATATATATATATATATATATATATATTATATTTATAATATATATATATATATATATTTATATATATATATATATATATATATTATATATATATATATATATATATATATATATATATTTATATATAATATATATATATATGTGTATATATATAATATATATATATATATATGTGTATATATATATATATATATATATATATATATATATATATATATATATATATATATATATATATATATATATATATATATATATATATATATATATATATATATATATAATATATATACAGTCAAACTTCTTCGAGCGGCCACCCTTCTAAAAGGCCAATTTTTTATGGCACGGATTTTTTGACTCATAGACCCAATGGTAAAATAACCTGTATCAGCGGCCACCCAACCCCCTCTAAACGGCCACCGAGTGGGATCGTCTATTTCATTTTTCAGGAAATTCCACTCCATGCTTTAATGTTGAGCAGAAAAACTCAAGGTCAGGTTTAAGATCGAATGTAAGACCCAGGAATACCTTGCGAAATCCATCCCCCCCACTTTCTTAGAAAGATTAAATTTGTTGTTTTTTGTATTCTCCTCACACCCTTCAGATAGGAATCCTTATTGCTCCACCAATAGGAGTTGATGGAGGAACTGGACTATCGGTGTTGCAGATATCCTAGGGCCTTTGTTTGGAATTACAATTGGTACAGTTAAGGAACAATTGCACGTCTGTCAGCAAAAATGTTGCTCACGTCAGTTTTATTTCATTAGTAAGTCAATGATTTGAGTTGCAACGGCGTCGAAACGTGTTTTCTGAAATCTCGAGCAGCGCATTGAAGTTCTGCGTGAATACATAACTGCATTACATGGTAAAATGGTAATGTAAAGGCAATTGCTTTGCTTTTCTAAAAACCAACGGTTGGTTGGGGGGAGTTATAACAACATCACCGCCTCCTAGATTGGCTATTGTTATACCAACTTTGTATGAATTTCAGTTTCTACTTCCCCATTTTATAAATTGTGAATGAAACAGTTTTCGTTTTAGTCGAAACGAAAGAAATGACTCTAATTCTGTCCATTAAGTATTACGTTCCGAGTTAATTATTTGTGTAGTTAATCCTTTTCGTCATTGCAGTCGTCAAATATTTCGGTCAGTAATATCATTTAAATTATGTGGGAATTTCTCGCATCGCAGTTAATTATTTTCCAATTCTGAAAACGTTGCGTTTCGCGCTCTTCCCAGTGTTTCTGCCTCTCAATTAATTATTCCTTTGCGTTACTGACAGATGTTGGCGGTCCTGTTTCGAGGAACTCACTTTAAATATTTTGTTACCCGAATATTTTATCTCAATTTGGACTTCGGAATAATATTCTTAATAGCTAGCGTTCCCCCCCCCCTTCCTTCTATTAATTGCCCAACGGCGGCGAAATTTCCAATTTAGAACGCGCATCGAACATTTGCAAGTCGGCCTCGCAAACTATTATGTAATTTGCAAACTATGTTCCATATCTTAAGTCTTAAAAGAACGTTAACATAAATCTTTGTATGTTTTATATAAATGTAACTTTTAATTTCACTTTCATTATATAAATATATAAGGGAATTTCTTGCATATTTTTACTTACGTTCGTATATGTATATTAATGCATATTTTTTAAAAACAAATATAAGCAATTTATTATAATTTTGATCATAAAATATCATTATTTCTCTCAATGAAAGAATGACATTAGTATTGAACTTTCTTTCCACGATCCCTTCATGTGTTTCCCCAACCCCTAAATGGTATAACCATAGAATGTCCAAGATTGATGTCACTTACTTTAATAACTGTTTTAATACATAATTATTTAAAACAATTATACTAGTTATGTATCAAACTATATATATATATATATATATATATATATATATATATATATATATATATATATATATATATGTATATGTATATATATATATATGTATATGTATATATATGTATATATATGTACATATATATATATATATGTATATATGTATATATATGTACATGTGTGTGTGTGTATATATATATATATACATATACATCTATATGCATATACATACATATATATACATATAAGTATACATAGTGACATATATGTATGTATATATATGTATTTACATACATATAAAATATATGTGTATATTATATATATATATATATATATGTGTATGTATATGTATACGTATATGTACGTATACATCTATATGCATATACATATATATATATATATATATATATATATATATATATATATATATATATATATATATATATACATATATAGTATACATATATATATATGTATG
>CM063506.1:162474540-162497040 GCA_032207245.1 Pardosa pseudoannulata | reverse complement strand
CTTACGTTTACAAAACTTTAAAAAAATTATTCACTTCTTCCTCGTCTTGAAAGGCTAAAAATTCTATTAAATAAAATAGAACTTTTTCCAGGGCTCTTTCTCCCTAGGGCCCCCCTCGCATCTTAAGAAACTTTTCTTTGTCTTTCAACAAAAGAGTTTTCCGCCAGAGCCTGCATCTATTACTTTGATAAGACTTCAAAGACACAAAAACTTCAATATAAAAGAGGAAAAAAATAAAAAGAATCGAAGAAAATGCAGAGTAAGTAACAAACCCCCCATTCATCGAGGCTCGGCTTTTCCGATACCGATGCAGAAAATTGTGGTATCGCTCCCCCATTTCGAATCGATTGAGAGCCTCAACACCATTAACATAAGAGAGTAATGATCAAGTTGAGGGAATGTTACACAGCGCTCTCAGATTGACGACGGAAAAATAACGGGATTCTTTGATTAATAGCGCACATGGCAGGATATTTAGACTATGGAAATTTTCTCGTATAGATCTTGGCATTATGTCGTAAATATTCATGGCGTTTTTGGCGTACTTCTTTTTTTCAAAAGGGGAGATTTGTGTTCTTCCTCGGCCCACGGTGATTTCCTCTATTAATGCACAGATATTTCTCTATCGGAAAATCTTTTTGTTTTTCTGTTGTTTCTCTTTTAAGTGTTGACCATAAAACGCCAACCTTGCTATAGAAGGCTCCAAAATTCAAATATTGGAAAAGTTCTTGGGATTTATGGAATATTAAAATTATTTAGTTTGTAATTCAACTAAGGGAAACCCCACCAAGTATTGGCATTAATAATATTGGTAAGTATTATCATTGGCTGCCAAATATTGGCGTTTACTACTACGCCAAGTATTGGCATTTCGAGACGTTTCTGTAATAAGAGTGAAAACAATATAGATTTTGGCATTAGAAATAGGTGAATTAAAATTGACTTTATATAGCAAATATTCTATTGGTAGGTTTATTTTATGTTAAAATATATTTTATATAATAATACCTAAGTCTCCGCAAATTGTGAAAACACAATTAGGTGAACTATTATACACTTTGTTCTTCCTCTACCCACGATGATTTCCTCTTATTAATGCACGGATATTTCCCTATCGAAAATCTTTTTGTTTTGCTGTTGTTTCTCTTTTAAGTGTTGACCATAAAACGCCAACCTTGCTATAGAATGATCCAAAATTCAAATATTGGAAAAGTTCTGGGGATTTATGGAATATTAAAATTATTTAGTTTGTAATTCAACTAAGCGAAATGCCGCCAAGTATTGGCATTAATAGTATAGATAAGTCTTATCATTGGCTGCCAAATATTGGCGTTTATTACTACGCCAAGTATTGGCATTTCGAGACGTTTTTGTAATAAGAGTGAAAACAATATAGAGTTTGGCATTAGAAATAGGTGAATTAAAATGGACTTTATATAGCAAATATTCTATTGGTAGGTTTATTTTATGTTAAAATATACTTTATATAATATTACCTAAGTCCCCGCAAATTATGAAAACACAGTTAGGTGAACTAATATACACTTTACTTAGCAAATATTCTACTGTCAAATTTATTTTTATATTAAAATAGACTTTATTTAACATATATTCTACTGATAGAAATATATTATATCGCACATTTAAAGAAAAATAAGTCTAATAATATATTTGCGTTTATTAATACGACAAGAATTTATTTAATAAATATTCTACTGGTAGATTTATGTTTATAATTGCACATTGGTAAAGATATAAATATAGAACTTAATTTCAAGAGATTTTGTGGAATATTAGAATTATTTATTTTGTAGTTCAACTAAACAAACGTTGTCAAATATTGGCATTAATATTATTTGAAATACTGATATATTGTACTGCCCAATATTACCATTTATTACTACGCCAAGTATTGGTTTAATGATACATCTCTTTAGTAAAAGTAGAAACTAATTAAGTGAGTTAAAAAAGATTTCATTTAAAAAGTTCCACTGGTATTTTTACATTTACATCGCTCATTTTCTTTATAACAATAGACTAAGTTATCTGTCTGTCTGTTCTCGAATTTGAGAAGTGGTTGGACCTGGAATGGATAGAGGCATCCATATTGAATTTTTGGTTAGTTATGTTTAGCAAAATTAAAAGCAAGTCTTTAAAATGTTCGAAATCCACCCCTCTCCCCCTCTTCGAACTTTTAATACCATTATTTTAAGCCCTATTTTCCCAGGTTATGACCAGGCTATTAAGATTATCGGCTTGACTAAAGAACTGAGTTCCCCGCCAAATTGGCTGTAATGGTTTAAGTATGGTCGCCTAACATTTTCTCCTGATCTCGCCGTGTCCAAACAATCTGTATCTATATTATAATTTTTATGATATTTGCATCCAACTCTCCTAGCGTAACTCTTTTCTTATATATTAAAATTGTGCATTGCTTAAAAAAATTATATATAACAAACCATTAATGGTTCACTATGGTTGAGTTTTAATAATTTGGAGCTGTGGCGTTTGTAAACCGTTTAGGAATTAGTTACCCATAAATATAAATGTCCGGTTTTCAAGTCGTTTTCTTTAATTAAGTTAGAGTATATAATTCTATTACGATGGTGAACTGTGCATTCAATAAGTCGCCAGAAAAAGCAAGAAATACAATGTTTGAATGGATTACCTTTGTATTTTAGTAAATATCGCCAATATTTTCGCCAAATTTGCCAAGTGGAACCCTATTCTTAAGCATTCTCAGATTATCACATGATAAATAGGAAAATATAACATTTTTTCTACCATTATGACGTCATTTCTGTAACTATCTCATTTAATCATTTCTTAATTTAAAGTATTTAAATATCATCTGCATTATTTTCATACGTTTTGTCCCTGAACTTAGATATTATGTAAATAATTTTCTTTCCTATTTGGATTAAATAATAGATTAAGTACATATGTGATAATTTAAATTTAATCATCGATTCTTTTTTGTTACAATAAAATTTTATCACCGGTATTCACAACAAATTCTTTTCATAAAAGTCTAGGAGTCTATTTCACGGACTCATAAATATCTAGCGTTAAATATCTTTAAATTTCTAAGTTATATATCTTAATTAAGAAGTTTGTTCGTTTGTGTGTTTGTTTTTTATACATAACCACACAGTTTGACTAAATGAATTCAACGTGATTGTAACTACATTCACAGTATCGGGAGACTTTAGAGGAGTATGAAGATTAACAAATTATTAAGCGTGTACCAGATAATTCTCAGCCAAAAAACAAACCATTTTTTACCTCGCTCATGGGTACTTTACAATTCTGGAAAATTAACTCCTTCCCTGTTTTGCCCATACGCCTTACGTTCACAGCTTTCTGGCCTTTACTGATTTGGCCGTACGGCGTACGGGCAATGTGATTTCTATTTCACTTGCACTGTTTCGGCTGTATTTTTTCCAATTTTAGTAACAAATTATTAGTATAGATGACGATAGTTGTCCAGTTATTGATAGTTTGCAGTTTTTTTGTATTTTCTACTCTGATTGGTTCAAAAGCGCGGGTTTTTTCGCATGTTTTGTATCAGAAGACGAATTGTTATCTTTCAGTGTATAGCTTTCTGGTTATATTTTACTAACCGCCTGATAATTTTATTGATGTAAGAGTTGAGTAATATATTTTTACTTTTAAATAATGGATAATTCAGAGCGTATGGAGCTAATTTCTTGTGATTCGAACTGTGACTCGGAATCAGAATTTGAATTCTCTGCAAATGATAGTAGCGAAAGTTTACTAGATGACCTGGCTAGTAGTGATTCTGGTAGTAGTACAGATGGAATAATTCAAGACAATTTTTTTTAATTAATTGTGATAATTCTTCGTATCCGCCTTCTAGATTTACTTTCAATGGAATTCCAAAAATTAACTAGGATATCGACTAAAAGTAAAATTCAGTTCTATGATGCTTTCATAGAAAGGAAAAAAGTTGTAATAAATGCTTAATACATCAGCATTTATACAAAACACTTCAAACAGTTCCGAATTATATTACATTTGGCTGAAGTGTAGGTGTATATTTCATTTCAAAGTACGAAAATTGAATTTATATACTCGCATATCAGAACTTAAATTTAATGTAATTCGAAAACGAAAAGATATTTTAAACTATGTCAGAATGTAATTCTTTTTTCATACGAATCGAAAATATTTTCAACATATTTTTAATAATTTACACGTTTGCAACAGTTGTCTATAAGCTATTCTATTTTATAAATTATATTCCAAGTTCTGGGAAAATTAGTTTAATATCTTCTAATCGAATTCTGTTCTTTTATTTATAGTATCAAATACAATACCAAAAATTAAATTTAGGGCAAAATTTTTGTAAATTTATTCACAAAGCTTGATTTGTAAAGCGTAAACCTATTTAGGAAAGAATATCTTTAATTTTTATTAATTTTGGATTATTCCCTATGAGTAATAAGTATTTTATTATAGGTACTTTAATTTTTTAAATTTATTCTGCAATTAAGAATTACCTTAGCATAAATTCACATAACGTCTAAATTTATTACAGATGTATGGCTATAACATTTTCGTTGATAAAGTGATGACAGGTATTGTCATTTAGTGGTTTTTAGGAAAAATTGCAAATAAAGTTTGTAGATTAAAGAACAAATTAGTTTTTCGTAAAGTTTCGTATCAACTCTAAGAATATTTGTAATTATTTAAACTCTCGTATTCCAAAAGAGGTGAGTTTTCGTGTAACTTGAAATTAAATTTTTGATCATAAAAATTACTTCTTAAAATAAACTAAAGGATTAGTTTTATGCCTGTTATAATTACAACTTCTGGAATCATTATGATTCGTATGTTGCCTCTGACATATCTGGAATGCATTAGGGTAGCTCTGTTACTTGTAAATATCATTCTCATATGTTATATGTTGTCAAACACATTACATTGTTTACCCATTAATTGCTTGTAAAACATCACACATTAAAGCCTTTATGACATGTGACATTTACGTGTTGCAGATTGAGTTTAGTATTATTTTTTTCTTTTAAGAATGCAAGGATTTCTCGTGTGATAGTGAAATTATTTTCAACTGATTAAAAGATCTTAATACACATCAACTTGAACCGAAATAAAACGGTTGAACATGTACCACTGTAACAAAAGAAATCAGCAAATCTTTCACCTGGAAAAGAAATCCCTTGCTTTTCCGACATGTCAACTTCTATGAGTTAGTTTATGATTTCTTTTAATGGTGAAAAGCATTCAGAATTCTTGTGTTAGAGTGACAATCGAGCACCAATCGAGTAACAATTGCTTTTCGCAAATATCAAACCACCCCACGCTGTCGGTCAAATTTGAAGTGCCCGGAACACCGCTGGCGCCATCTATGGGCGAACGCAGCAGTTGTACACAGGTGAATTTGAGATAAAAGCTTTAATCGGTTGATAATTTATCATTTTCACAGGAGAAATCCGAATATTCTTCAACGAAAACAGGAATCCTAAATTGACTCTGCTGTTTTTTCAACAGGTGATATGATTTTTAGTCGGTTGGGAAGTATTTGTAAAGAAATATCACTTGTTGATACTGTGAAGCATTCTACTTACTCTAAGGCACTGTAAAATTTAAAACTTCTTCAGATATGCCGCAGATATAAATTTTCAGTTTCCATACAAGACCTACCAGCAACTTTGATGTATAAATAACAATTGAATAACACTTAAACATAAGTTTACTTATATGTGCTTATAGTCAATATATATGACGAAATAAAGAAGTTGTCAAGAAACTATTAAAATAAAATCAGCCTAGAATCTCTGTGATCTACTGACACTTCTTGTATCAAATTTTCTCCCGATGTAACTCCTTACTCCATTTCTCTCACTCCTTTTTCTCCCCCTTATCATCCGCTCTAAATATCGACCAGAAACTGTTGTCAAGGATAGCTTATGGATCACGTAACTATCTAAACCATTCCAAACACATAATTATTTTTAACTCGTTTTATATATGAGATATATTTCCGAGTTTGTCCTCAGGCATTAGCTTTCTCTATATTTTTTATGTTATTTATTACTTCCCAATTAAGGAAATAATTCTGAAATAATATTTTAGACAAATGATCTCATATGTTCTTTCATATAATTATTAAAATTCGAAATGTTTTGAAAATCTTTTTTAAGACTACAAAAATATAAAAAAAAACATATTTTTATGTAATTCTATCTTGATTAATACTAATACTGTACTTTATAGGAGGATATCCTAAACGCATTTTTAATTAATCTTATATTAATTTCTTATGCAATACCCCCTACCAGGAGATTAAAAATTTTTTGTTATATTTCATCCCTTAAATTAATAACTTCAGCTTAATATATATCAAATTATAATTTCATGTCTTCATTTCTATACGGGCAAATTTCGATGTAGTTTCTCTCCGTTTAATTGCTAAAAAACATTTTAAAATATTTTCCTTATAACAAAAGATGATTTCGCATCAAACATATATGATGTGTTTATTATTTGCATATTTTAGTGATATCCCCAGATTATCAGAAATGAATAAAATATTAAATCAATTAACTACATTAAAAGACTATTATGTATTTGTTGCTATAGTATATATATATATATATATATATATATATATGTATATATGTATATGTATATATGTATATGTATATATGTATATGTATATATGTATATGTATATATATATTTTTATGTATATATATATATATATATATGTATTTATATGTATATATGCATATGTATATATATGTATATCAATGTGTGCATATGTATATGTATATATGTATATATATATATATGTATATATTATATATATATATATGTATTAAATTTAAATATATTATATGTATATATGTATATATATATAAATATATATTTAAATGTATATATGTATATGTATATATGTATCTTAAATGGGTCCGGCACCAAAAAATCTCGAAAAATAACATTTTTATTCTTTAATCTAATAAAATACTATAGAGTTCGAAAAATCAAATTAAACAATTTCCATATTTCCACGATAATTACATCAAGAAATAATTTCATTTTTGTTTTATAATGTTAGTTCTGAACACTCCCTTTTAAGGGGTAAATGTCTCTGAAATTTGTTCTCATGCATAAATTATTCTGTATTTTAAGGAACCATATTAAAGGAAAAACTAAATTTGGATGTATTGCTAATTAATTTTGCAGTCTTTTTACATTAAGAATGGAAATTTAATATTCATCGAAGTTTAAAATAGCATAAAATGTAATAAAGAGTAGGTATTTTTTGAAAGACGAATGCGGGAACCTTTAACTCTCAAAATGTTTTTTCTTTTAAGTTTTCAAATTGCTAGATCTCCATTTTTTAATACTACTTAGGTTATACTTTTTACAATTCTTTTTAATATTTTTTTCAATTTTTGTACAATGTTTTTCATTAAAAGTAATATTTTCCAAAACATTACCGATAAAACAAAAGAAATCCTCTAAAAAAATCTAAATTTTTTACTTCGGGAATTATTAAAAATTTTTTCAGCACAACTTTTAAAAATTTTGGAGATGGATTGATTACCCAGATAGCAAATTTAGTTTGCAGCAAACTTGCAGCCGTCTTGCTTTGCAAGCCTGTAAACTTGAAGCTAGTTCAGCATGAAATGTCAGCAAGTTTGAAACAAGACTGCAGCAAGTCTTAGAATTTTCGCTTGCATCAAGGTTGCCGTGACAAGGTTGCCACAGTTTTGCAGCAAAATAGCGTTGCAAAGTAGTGGTCGCTTTGTGTTCCGTCTAACTTACAGGAATGTTGCTGCAAGTTTGTAGCGTCAAATTTGTTATGATGTTATTTCATATTATGTTATCTGATGTTATCCAGAAAAAATCAAACTTGCAAGTATGCATGCTTTCTTGGTACCTTTTCTTCATATCAAAATTAAGAAAAACAATGCAAATTACAGTTGAACTACATAGTGTAAATTTTCTACAGATTATTTTCTAATATTTTTTTAGAATTGTCTTTGAAACGTTTGATTAAACGCAAAAATTTTAAAATAAAGTACACAAGACAAAAGAAAAACAGAAATGCAAAAACGTTTACTTTATTTATTTTATAGTTTACTATATTTTACTTTAAATTATTTTTGCAAATTTTTTTAAACGTTTATAAAATGTTTAAAAAAATTCGAATGACTATTAATTTAATACCTATTTTTCTGAATAAAAATAAACTTAAAAAAGCTATTCGCTTGTAAATTATTTAAAAATTAAAATATTTTCATATTTTAAAGTTTAATTTTCGAATTTAAAATTTTAAACATGTCAACAACTGTTTATATTTATAGCGATTCCCGTATACTTGCACATTTCAGGATAAAATTTCGATGTAAAGTGATTATAAATTTTTAAAAAATATAATCTTTGCATCCCAGACCCTTTTAAAAATTTGTTCTCATATCTTGGGTAGTTAATTTATGATGAATATTGTAACTTAAAATCTCATTTAAACCTTTACTCTCTCTTTGGGTTAAAAATTCTCGTGGGGTGGTTAATTTATGATGAATATTGTAACTTAAAATCTCATTTAAACCTTTACTCTCTCTTTGGGTTAAAAATTCTCGTGGGGTGGTTAATTTTTGATGAATATTTTAAATTAAAATCTCACTTGAACCTTTTACCCTCTCTTTAGAAAAATGCGATCTGGATTGCGGTTTCCAGGGCCACTGCGAGAACGGTCAGTGCATCTGCTCGGACGGCTGGACTGGGGCGAAATGCGACGAGAAGCTCTGTGATCCCCGATGCAAGGACAATGGTCAGTGCCGGAATGGAACCTGCCTCTGCATTCAAGGGTGGAACGGAAAGCACTGCACGCTAGGTAAGTTCTTTTCGCAGAGTTTCTCTGAGTTCTGTGCAATGATTTTGTCACGAAATTCTCCAAATATCAATCAAATTCGCCAAATGAAGAATAAGTCGCCAGGTAAATCTGTTTCTCTGCTGAGTCAGTTAATTTCACAACGAGGTTACGCTTTTACAAATACATGATTTGTAAAAATACGAAAATATTTTCAAAATTGTAAAAATCCGATCCTTACAATATACGGTTATAAGCATTTATAACGTAAAAAATTCGAAAGGAAAGATCTTGCACATATAAACCAATCAAATAGAATATGTGATATATTTTAGAGAGCAAATTGCTTGCCTTTAATTCTAATTTAAATTTCTAATTATTTCTTATTATTATATTACTTTTATTAATCTCATTCTTATTATTTTTATTATTAATTCTTATTATTATTTATATTATTATTGTTTATATTACTACTATTATTGTTTATATTATTATTATTATTATTATTATTATTTTATTATTATTATTATTACTATTATTATTATTTATATTCTCATTATCTAATAATCTTAATTATTTTATTAATCTAGGTATTTATAATTCTTTAAATTGTAAACTTAATTTTAAACTCTAATTTTTAAGTTAATTCTTTCTACTTTAATTATACTCACGAAGTGTACTGATGAATCAGTATTTCATAAAGCTGTAAAGAATTAATTCTATATTCTACAAAGTTTGCATTCTATATTCAATATATCTCTAAAGAATTCTTAGAACTAAATCATTTTCTTGGAAAAAATACGACTTAAACAATAAGGTTAGCAAATATATCATTGCTACATCGTGGTAAAAATTCGATGAATAAATTACTACAGTTCACAGTTTAAGGAATATTGTCTCATATTATGTACTTGTTGTTGATAAATGGTTAGTCTAGTGCATTTTCTAGTTTATTTTTTGTTAGAATCTGAATGAATGTAACTCCAAATATAAATTTTTTATAGAAAATATGTATACAAATAATATCAGAGCATTTCCTTTCTATCGAAATTGGGTGGTATACATGTTGCAGAAATTCTCTAGCCTGATATTCATTTATTTATTATTCTGTTAGTTTAAACACTCTTTATTCGTTTCAAATGTACAACCAGAACGAAATGCCTCTTTGAGATGAAATTTCCATTTATAAATTCGATATACCAATCACGAGCGGTACTTCCAGCTATGGGACCCTCTCCATACGCTGTACAAAAATCACGAGCATCGTTTGTAGCCATAGTACCTTGATTAAAAGTAAAAAGAAGGAAGTGTCTAAATTACTCATTTTTCTCTGCTTGAAACTCCATTTTAATATCTATTAGTTCGATTGAAAAAAACTAACAAAGATTCTGGTAAAAAAAGCACAAAGAAAAAACGAGAGGAAGTCACCAAACCTAATAAATTCTCTTTTTTTCAGGGAAATATTCAATTTTTTCTTTTTTAAACTATTTTGTTTACAATTGTACCCATAACAGTTCAAAACCCGTGTAATCCTTAAGATTTATTTGGAATTTTGAATTTTGGCATTATATTTTGGTGGGGATTGACAGAATGGTAATACATCATAAAATGCTTTTTTATAAATATCAACTTTTGAAAATAAAAAAATGATAGATGAAAGTAATTAATGATGTTAAAAGTGTTAAGTAATATTAAAAAGTTAGAGGAGTTTGTAGTAAACGTATTACTAAAGGCTTATCTATTATTGAAAATTTTATGGGATCAAATAAGTTTTTTTCAATTTTATTAACATATCCCTCTATCAAATTTAGAAAAGAAACTTAAGCAAAATTAGTAAGGAAATCTCACATAATATTTCAAAATCAGAACAATGATCTAAACTGTTAAATTTTTTTATTATTCAAAAAAATCATTTAATTTTAAAAGAAGCTTCTAATTTCAAAAATATTTATGAATTCCTATAAATTCCAAAAAATATTTATATTAATTGAAGTTTGGCATTATATTGTGGAGAGATCTTCAGATGGCAATAAATTGTAAAATAATGTTTCATAAATATAAATAATTATTAGTTTTAATAAACAATACAATTTATTAGCTTTAATAAATGCTGCTAATTATGAGCTTTAATTAATATAACTAATTATTAATTTTTAATTAATAATATATATTAACTTTTTTAAGCAAAAAATGATAGCTAAAAATTTTTATTGAAGTTAAACGTAATTTACTGATATATTAATTTATTAAAGTTTTTTATTGATATTATAATAATATTAAATAAGTTTGAGAGGTTTTTAGTTGATGTAATATCAGAATATGTAGTCTTTGAAAAGCAAATGAACATTTAAATGTTCATTTAAATGATTAAAAAATTAATTTAAATGATTAAGAATATTTTTTTAAATATGGTCCCCTAGAGATATGTAAGTAAAATATTTTAATATGTTTAGCAACATATAATTTCTGCTGTACAAGAAAATAAATTAAAATAGTTATTTATAAAAAGACACCAGAGGTTTGAAATTGGTGATATTTTAAGGTGATATTTAAACTTTGGTAACGCTATTTTTTAAATTTAATAATTTGCAAGTATTAATTTCCGATTACTAGCCAGATATGCTTGGCTTAAATTGCATTAAATATATCGTAATCTCAAGGGAAATTTACTATACTTCAGAAACAAGTAATAACTCCCCGAAATTAAAAAGAATGTTTAAAAAAAGCGTTATGCCGTAATAAACCATTAGATTTTAGTTAACGCTTTTGCGCGTTACAAACCTATTAGTTCGAATTTTAGTGAATTGATTTAGGTCATCTTGCCAATTTGTGTTCCACGAGGATCATGATATTTAAAACTCGTTAGCCATGCCAATTTTGGCTTATCATGCAGGCGCAAGATTTGCAGTTTAATATCCGGCAGCTTTTAAAAAAATGCTGTAAAGTATTTTTAAAAGACGAATCTTTTATATGTCGGGTATTAAGCTCTAGTCTAGATCAGGTGAGGCCAAATTTTGACGGATATTTTTACAGTAGTGTAGTCTCAGGAAATTACTGTTTTTTAAAATCTATTTACTTATAAATTGGTGGTATTTGTAAAGAATGTTCATAAATATTTTTGCAATTTATAGGAAGTCTTAAATATTTTTGAAATAATTAAAAGTTACTTTCAAAGTTAAATTAATTTTTTTCCATAAAGTGAAAATTAAGGCATTTATGAAAATGAAGGCATAATCATCTACAAATAATTGCTTTCTAAAATTAGTTTAGTCATTTTGGAAAATTGAGTTTTTTAGAATGTGTTTAAAAATTGGAGTTTATTTTAGAAGATATTTTTTAATAATTTTTAGTAAAAATATACCCGCTGAAATCTAACACTATTTAGAATCAAATTACTTTGAAATGAGTGTCATTTACTAGAACATTCATAAATATTTTTGTAATATACAGGAATTCAAAAACATTTTTCAAGTAATCAGAAAATATATTTAAAATGAAAAGATATTTTTCTATAAGATGCAAATTAGAGTAGATAGATAAAGTACGTATAATCAATTATTTTCTAGAATTAATTCTATTATTTCGGAAAACTACGTGCTTTTAGACTGTAAGTACAAAATGGGGTTTACTTTACAAGAGCTTTTTAAAAATTTTTACTTTATAGAAAATAATTAATTTTTTTCTATAAGATAAAAATGAAAGCATTTATGGTTACTTAAAACACCAACAAATAATTGTTTTCTAAAATTAGTTTAGTTATTTTGGAAAACTACATTTTTAGGATGTGTTTAAAAATTAGAGTTTATTTTAGAAGAGAATTTTAAGAATTTTTGGTAAAAATGTACCTGAGAAAACTAACTCTATTTAGAATCAAATTACTTAGAAATTAGTGTCATTTACGAGAACATTCATAAATATTTTTGGAATTAAACGGAATTCAAAAATATTTTTGAAGTAATTAGAAAATACTTTCAAAATTGAAAAATATTTTTATTAAGATACAAATTAAAGTTGATACCTAAAGTACCTATAATTAATTGTCTTCTAGAATTAATTCTATTATTTCGAAAAACTACGTGTTTTTAAAATGTAGTTACCAAAAGAAGTTTATTTTACAAGAGCCCTTTGAGAATTTTTACATATTGGGAGATTATTACAAGCTAATTTCTGAATTAAATGACATTTCCCTATATGGTGCACTTATAGATATTAACTAAAATACTTATTACATTTAACTAAATATTGATGATTAACTAAATTAATGGTAAGATATTAATGATTAAATAAAATACCTATAAATAATTGTTTTCTAGAATTAGTTCTATCATTTTGTAAAACTACTTTTTTCTTTAATGTGTTTTCATATTGGAGTTTATTAGAGCTTTTTAGGAATTTCTAAATATTGAGATAATTGGAAGATTATTTCAAAATTAAATGACATTTTTCAATAAGATGAATATTCAGACATTGATGATTAACTAAAGTACGTATAAATAACTGTTTTTTTAGAATTATTTCTTTCATTTCCAAAAACTACGCTTTTTCAATGCGTTTGCATATTGTAGTTTATTTTATATAAGTTTTTAGGCAATTTACAAATATTTTGTAATAATTAGAATCTACTTCGTTTTCCTTATGATACAAACTAAGACACTGATGATTTAAATCTTTATCTTCTTAGTTGTCATTTATTACTTTTCCCCAGACACATATTTTAAATATATTATAAATATATAACCACTCCTTTATATAAAAACCATTTGTGGGTGTTTATGGGCAACATTTAAAAAACATAAGGGAAGCACTTAGAAATATTTTTCCATAATTTAAATTATTTTATCCGTTAGTCCTATCTTTCTTAAAGATTTTTATTTTTCATATGGATTAATATTTTACATATTCCTCCACTTGATTGGGTATCCAATCAATTATGTCCTTATAAGGAAAGCACTTGGAAATACTTTTTCATAATTTAAATTATTTTGATTCGTTAGTCGAATATTTAAAAAAAAATTCTATTCCTGCATAACGATTGATATTTTACTCTTTCTACCACTAGATTTTGTATCTAAAATCAATTATATCCCTAGTAAGGGAGTAGTCGAATTCCTTAGGAGAAGTATTCGTTAGTCGAATCTTTCATAAAGATTTCTGTTTTCCATAAAGATTAGTATTTTATATATTCCACCACTTGAATGGGTATCTAAAAAAATAATTATATCCAGAGTAAGGGAGTAGTCGATTTCCTTAGGCGCAGTATTCGTTAGTCGAATCTTTCATAAAGATTAACATTTTACATATTCCTCCACTAGAATGGAAATCTAAAATGAATCATATCCAGAGCAAGGGAGTAGTCGATTTCCTTAGGCGCAGTATTCATTAGTCGAATCTTTCACAAAGATTAACATTTTACATATTCCTCCACTTGAATGGGTATCTAAAATGAATCATATCCAGAGCAAGGGAGTAGTCGATTTCCTTAGGCGCAGTATTCGTTAGTCGAATCTTTCATAAAGATTAACATTTTACATATTCCTCCACTTGAATGGGTATCTAAAATGAATCATATCCAGAGTAAGGGAGTAGTCGATTTCCTTAGGCGCAGTATTCGTTAGTCAATCTTTCATAAAGATTAATATTTTAAGTATTCCACAACTTGATTGAGTTACTAAAAAACAATTATATCCCTATTTCACCTTTTACAGAAGGGTGTCCTAAAAACTGCAACAACCATGGAGAATGTGTAACGGGTGAAGACGACGACTGGGTGTGTTTCTGCGAGCAGCACTGGGAAGGACCCGATTGTTCGGTCCCATTGGAGAGAAAGTGCGATGACAGCGCTGATAACGATAACGGTGAGTTCTAAAGAATCTAGCAACAATTCAACTTTGTTAATTCAGATTATTTGCTTCCTGAATAATGGTAAAGAGTTGAGAAATTATGCTAGCACTTTTTGAATAACTGCATGTCTAACTCTTTAACACATTTACCAGTGCCTGACACGGGCGAAATTCGAAATAACCATACAATCAAATCGTTTACACTTTGTTTTGTTTGTATAACATTTTTTTATGACTTTTACCTCCTTTCTCGCTTCCTAGTCCTCCCCAACTGAAATTACAAAAAAACCTTACCCTATACCTATAATATTCCTTTTTTATCAAAAAACACTATAACTTTTTACTAGTTTTTCAGACAAAAACTCATACTTTAAGGATTTAAGAAGACAAAGAAATTCAACAAGAATCCGATCAACAAGAGACAAAGAATTCTATTTAAATTCTTTGAATATTTGTTCTGAAAATTACCTTTCATTATACATTGTATTATCAAAAGACATTTTTTGAATAACATGATTATTTTGTTGCACTAAAACTTTTTTTATCTTTTTGTCATACTCTGTAATTTTAAATTTAAAAAAAATATTTTTCAATTTTGCAATTTTTAGATTGAATTGGTATTAAAATGTTTCATTTTCATTACTTTTATATATTTCTTAGTCAAAACTTTGAAGATTTTCTATTGCGTTTGTCATAAAATCAAACATAAGTTTTTAAAAAACGTATTTTTTCAAGTTATAGAGGATTTAATACCATAAAACGACAAATACAGTTGATAAAACATTGCACGAAGGTTGGAACTTTAATAGTGGGAACTATTTATTTACATGGAATACAAAATGATTCATGTCACTATGATTTATAGTCCTTCAATATAGTCGCTGGCATTATGTATAACCCAATTCCAGCGATGTGGAAATCGCAGAACACCTGTAGCAGCGCCTGTTCTGTTGATAGTTCAAATGGACCAGTCTATTGCAGCAAGAATTTCTGGGGAACGATTCTGAAGTGAATACCACAAAGTGGTTCCTTCATCTCAAGAATTAAGTAAGAGCTTAGAATGTGTAGCATAGTCGTATGTGAGAATCCCGTCTGTCTGTGCAGCTAACGAATCGTTTGTCATCGATTACTGTCCATTAGTGCTGCAACAGCCCTGCACCTTTGCCTAGCTTACACTAGTACGACTTGGCCGATACATGTCTACCCCATTTTAGAGTCCTTCATTGAAGGCTTTTGCCCATCTTGCTACAGTTCCGTAAGGCAATGCAAATTTCCCACGGGCCTCTTGAAGTCCTAGATGGCATTGTAGAGCTGTACGACCTATAGCACATTCAATTTTAAACCAACTTCGTTGTTTTTGTTTGAAAACATCCTGACAACATTTGCTTTAGACAGCAAACTATTACAAGGATCTGTTCTTCCAGTCACTAACCATGCGCTTGGCGTAGCAAGTACGAGTCTTTTTGCTGAGAGGTAAGGTAGATATGTAGCTCACTTGTGGTATACGTGCCATTCTTTCATTTTGTTGCGTAGAGTTTTTACAGCAGTGTTGCCACTATTAAAGTTCCAGCCCTTGTATAAATTAATTGTGTTATATAAATAATATTTAATGTAATTGAAAATCTATACCTAGCAAAATACTCATATCCAAATTCACGTGGGTGATATCAGAAAAAGGAATTCCAGATTTTAAGGCTTGCCAATTGGAAATCATTGCAAAATCAATAGCAGTTAGGGAGAATTCTTAAAAAGGCTAAAGTCCAATCGAGGCTGCCTTTCTAGTGAAGAAAAAGGGGTAAAAATGTTAATCGATTCAAAAGGTTTAAGAAGGTATACGGTCTACTTACTCATTTAAATTCGGAATATATTCTATAATAGCACACCTCACTGTTTCAGACGGCCTTGTGGATTGCGCTGACAGCGAATGCTGCTTGAGTGGAAAGTGCGAGAACCATTCTTTGTGCCAGAGTGCTACAGACCCGCTGGACATTCTCCTGCGCAAACAACCACCTGCCATCACCGCATCGTTCTTCGAGAGAATGCAGTTCCTGATAGAGGAAGAGTCTCTGAGGAACGGGTCGCCCAGGAAGATTGCCATTAATGGCAGGTACAGCGTTGAAACCTTGCAACTAGATGCCATAGATTTTTCTTTATTGTACTTTTAAGTGATTTTATTATGTCACCCTATAATAGCACTAATGTGTTGTAAATATATAACTTTTGTTTCTGATTTTTTAAAGATAATTTTGAATTGTTTATTTTGTCTTAAAGTAGAAGTCGTATTATATATTTAGCAAGATTGTATGTACACAACATCTTGTCATTGATTTGAGTTAGTAGCTTATTTCACCAGTTTTAGATTCAAAAGAAAATTCACTGATTAATTTTACATTATTTTATAATTCAGGATTTGTTAGCACCGAAGCTCAATACTAGAAACGAAAGCAAAATAAGTCAAAACATATGTAGCAAATCCAGGAGATCAGACTGTATATTAATCATTTTTACTGCTAAACAGACTAAAGCCAATTCTTTAACTATAAGAAGTATATAATAAATCCCCATCGGAAAGTTTTGAAACAATAGGTAGTTAAGATCCCGATAGTAACGAAAGTGGGCTCTGAACAACTATCTGCTATAGACAGTTCTTGCCCTCTGGATTGTAAAATCAACAAACAAGAGCTTGCAAAGCAGGAGCGCGTAAATTATTAACTACTGTAATATAATATATGAGATAAAAAGTATTTTCAATAAAAAATATACTACTTTGATACGATAAATATATAAATGGTAACTTTCGCTTGCACGAGGTCGTATGTTATATTAGAATCTAACTTGATAAATATTATCTGTATATCAATTACTAATTGTCCATCTAAGAATAAGTAAATATACTACCTTTATGTTTTGCAGATTTTAATATATTTTTATGGTGGAAACAGTGATTATGAAACAATTAATTTGGATATTTTTGGTCTAATTCATGTACAAAAAATATCAAGAACTTAAAGATGTTACAGTTTTTTTTTTGTTCAATTTGTTCTTTTAAAAATGCTGAAAGCGATTATTCTTTAAAAACTGCCACTTTCATTTCATTTCAACACACAGGTTATTAGGTCTTCCTTTCTAGTAACTACTTGTTTTTAAACAGTAGTTTTTATTAAAATGTTTTTTTTAATTTTGTGATCAGCCGAATGATGGTCGTACGGTAAGGCGATCTTCTGTACCGGAGTTCACGGATTCGTACCACACTATTGCATGGATGTTCGTAGTCGTTAGGAGTCGGATTTAAGTAGTAGGTTCCAATCTCATTAGCCCTCATGAGCAAAGCAGTAGACTGCAGTACTCCAAACCAAATCAACTTTGTGATAAAATTCAATTTTGCATAATCATCATGTGTATGCATGCATATGTGTATATTCGTGTATACGTATGTATGTATGTGTGTATATATGTACGTATGTGTATAAATATGCATATATGTAGATATATGCATATATTTATATATCTGTTTATATATATATATGTATATATATGTATGTGTGTTATTTATCTAAGGCCAAAATTAGCATCTTCCAATTGTGTTAAAATATGAAAAAAATAAACGTGTTATATCTAACGTGCTCTTCTAATTCTCGATTATTACCAGAACATTAAAGAACCCTTTTATCTCACAGCAAACTTCATAAACACGTCCGAATGAAAAATGCCACTCTGTAACAGAACTTTAAATAAAAGAAGAGGAGGAAATTCAAAACAGGCAAACCGCAAACAAAGCAAAGAATGGTGAAATAAATTCGGATTCGCGAGCATCACGAAATAAAGGACTCATAAACGTCACCGGGGAATACTTTGACAAAGATGGCGATGCCAGAAAAGGAAGAAAGGCATTTTGGAATAGTTTGAGCCTTCTCGAGTGTCAGATAGGAGAAATTTGTAATGAAACTGTATCATAATATCTTTAATTAAATGTTAATTTTCCGAAACTTAGAAATCCCTTTCCATTAAAGCCGGTTATAATTTATTTTGTTCTAGCAGAGTCATTTTTGTGTCTTTCCCTTGTCTGTCATTGACTGGTAAAGATGTTCGTTTTAGTAGCTCTAAAATAAAATTTTAATTAAACTTGTGCCGTTCTCTTCATTGTGGCCAGACCTTATCGTTCGTTATTACTGCTATCTGATTAGCTTCCTCCTTGCTCAATAGCCCAGGCTAGTAAAAAGAATAGGGGCTACATAATTATGGTGACTAGAGGAAATAATTATTACACACCTATATATATATATATATATATATATATATATATATATATATATATATATATATATATATATATATATTATATATATAATATATATATATATATATATATATATATATGGAGAAACAATTTTTCTACACAATGCTGACTGCATTTCTGCAATTAAGACCATGACTTACTAGCTAGTAATACAGCTAAATTTATCTATAATACACTAATTCGACTGGTAGACCTGAATTTCATCGAACTCTGGATATCGAGTAAGCATAACCAAAACAAACTAGTACTTTTTGGAAGAGAAATGAAGTGCTAAGCAAAATTCTCTGTGTTTTCTAAAGAAATAATATATTATAAAAGAAATATAATGTGTGGTACACTAGATACCTGAAAATAATAAACCAAATTTAAGTAGCACAATAATCAAAACAGTTTCGCTATCCCATCAAATAGCTAGAGTGTCAAAGAGAGAGAAATTTACTGTATTTTCTACAATTTTGAATACCATTTTTGTTCATCCATTAAAATCGCGAAAGATTTGCCAGATAATTGTAGTTTCAATGCTAAGAATATATCATTTATGTCATATCAGCACTTATAGTTAGTGTGGTAACTGAATCTTACTGAAATAAATAATATTTCTTCCTAAAACAGCCTAAGAATATGCAAATTGTTTAAAAGCTTTTTCCATGTCGTGAAGCAATTTTCATAAAATCCACCACTAATGACAATAAATTTTATTCATCGCATTCTTTAAAAGGAGTTGCGATATTCTTTAAAAATTTATGTATGTGAATGAAAATGAAAAATTTCATTATATGAGTAAATTGAAAAATTCCTATTCTACCGAGTACGATTCTCTATTCTTTACTGAGAAAATATTTTAATATTTTACAATCAACATATTTAACTATCTTTCAGATTTATATCCCAGGCAATTATCACATTTGCCGCCGAATGAAACACATATTTGGCGCAATTTTGATTTTCTCTCCACAGAAGAAAGCACGAAAATGAAAAATATTCTACTATAAGCCGATTTACACAAAATATTTACAATGAGATAAACGCCCCGCCTTAAATACTTTTACAAATTTTCAAATTGGTGGATACGGTGTAATGTATTACTACCTTTTCTAACATTTCCTAAGTGATATAATTTGCTCATCGTAATCTTCGCGGATAAACAATTTATTCAATATTTCTAACCGCACAAGAGACATTTTAAATTTAAAATATATTTGCGGATTCATTTCTCTTCCGAATGTATTCTCGGGAAAAATTGGCTTAATTTTTTTTGTGTTATTTTTGCTTATCTTACATATATCTGTACAGCTTCCGAAATATACATTATCTTTTATTCAATAGCCTTAACAGCAGTGAAGCTTAAAAGATTTCCTTTTATTTCATGCAGCATGTTGTGGAACCGTTATAAGAAAAGGTAAGAACATTTCTTTTTTCTCAATATTTATTCCACAAGGCGGTTAACTGTTTTATCCACTCTGACGTATTTACAACTCTGTTTTTCCCTGCAATTTTCCCTCCCTATTTCTTAGGGATAAAAGCTCTCGCTTTGCTGAAAGTAAATCTGTTATTTATTCATTTAAAATATAATTTTTTTTCTGTTTCTCCTTCGATTTAATACGAAATCCGGCGTATGGTTTAAAAGGCAATTCATCTTATTTTATGACCTAAAACCGCGTATAATATTCCACAACGTCTTTGGAAGGATTTTGTTCAGAAAATGCTAGGGAGATCAGTTTTTTGTTTGCTTATACGAATTTGGAATTTAGAAGTAAATAATAGTAAAGTTTTGCTTTGAAATCTCAATCATCCTGTACAAACCTGAGTTTTCTTTTATCTCTTTATCGCATAAAAAGCAAGTTAGAAGATAAAGTCTTCATGTCATTTACTTTTGATAAACGTGATTTTAGTAATGATATTTATAGGCGAAACCGAATAGATATAAATATAAATAACATTGAATATAAATTATTGAATTGAACCCTAATTTAGTCTTTGTATGTAGGTATTTAAGCCATCGACTTCTTCTTATCTGGCCCCAACCAACAAAAGAACCAACCATCTTCTTATCTGGTATTATAGCCTTTTACAAGCCTAAGCCTTCGCCACAATAGCCTCCCACTGCATCCGTTCTAATGTCGAACCTTTCCACATCTGGATTCTCCATTCTTTGAGATATTTTACAACTCTTTCAATTCCTTCCTCTCTTTTCTTTCTCAGAACGATGGTTGAAGGGATAGAGCACTGATCTTCGGTACAACACTTCATGAGTTCGAATCACACTGTGAAGGGATATTCGTAGCCGTTTGGAACTGGCTTTAAGCAGAAGGTTCCAGTCTGATTAGCTCTCATGTTGCAGAATGTAGACTGTGGCTCTCCGGACCATGATGTTGATAATGATCCTTGTTGATAATGAAGCCGTTTTAAAGTCGAACCTTTCCACTTTATAATTCTCAATTCTTTAAGATTTTTACAACTCCTTCATTTCCTTTCTCACTTGGCCTTCTCAGAACGATGGTTGAAGGGATGGGGCGCTGATCTACGGTACAAGACTTCATGAGTTCGAATCCCACTGTGAAGGGATGTTCGTAGCCGATCGGAATTGGCTTAAGTAGTAGGTTCCGGTGTCATTAGCCCTCGTGTTGTAAAATGTACACCTTAGCTCTCTGAACCAAATCAAACAGCTCTTGGTTTTTCTCTTCTCCTGATGTTAAAAAGTTTGCCTTTTGTTGTTGATAATGAAGCTGTTGTCATTTATGGCGAATATGTTGTCCAATGCCACTTGGCTGAGTCAAACATGTGGGCTAGAAACAACACGAATTAAGGTGGAGGGGTGCTCATTTTGTTTAAAGAGTAACACTAGGGTGAAGGTGGATCCTCGTCTTGTAGAAGACACTACCTAGGCTTGTCCTGGATACCCTAGAGGTACTATTTGGTACTATTTGAGAACTTGGAGGACATTATGACCACGAAACTGTTTTAAGTGTCCTAATCACCATTAACTAACACGACATATTTTAGGCCGTCTCGAATCCCGACCCCACAACTATCTAGTTATAAGATCGTTACCTTTGCCGACTGAGCTACCGCGAGTCTTACCTTTTGTTATTTTATTACTAATATTCTTCTAAATTCTTCTTTCGACATCAGAAAACCATCGAATTCTTTGTGAGTTCATGTAACTCACCATATATTTATCTTCTATTATACTCTAAATTGCTCTTGTTCTAAGAATTTTCTAATCTTAATGAGATTATATTCCTTAGTATTTATATTTCAGAAATCTTTATTGTTAATGGCCCATATTTCTCCATTTTAGTCTACAGTATATAAATATATATAGTAGGTGCTCAAATGTTGCTAACAGCTATGAATCTCGTTCTTTTAAATACTTTTAATTTGTTTTGAAAAAATGTGTATTTAAATTATCATTCATTAGTTGTCATCTATCTAATATGTGTTTTTAAGTTGATATGGTAAATTTTATTCTAGTTATTAAAATAAAATTGTAGTTTTTCT
>CM063506.1:162454540-162457040 GCA_032207245.1 Pardosa pseudoannulata | reverse complement strand
CTTATTGCTAAAAAAATATTCCTAACAGCTACATAAATATATGTTTTCAAGTTTACTATTTCTGGTTTTAAAAAGTAATATTTGATATATTTAGTCATTTTTCGGCTCATGGAAAAGCTTAAGTAGAATAAATAAACACCTTAGACTTTTTACTTCCTGATCAGCCTCAATTCAATAATACATATCAAATTTAGAGTACATATTTTTGATTATTTAAAAGCTATTCTTTTATATCAATTATTTACTTCAAGTTGAAATTTTCTGCATGTTCGTACGGGTAACTTAACTTTTGAATCTCCACTCTCAGGCATTCTGCAGAAAGGAGACGGCAATAACATTTACCTGAAGAACAAGCCAAAACTGCTGCTGACGAAGATGGGAGACGGCCAACAGAGGCCGCTGCAGTGCCAGAGGTGCAACGGCATAGCCAGGAGCCAGAGACTCCTGGCTCCTGTCGCCCTTGCAAGTGGTCCAGATGGCACCATATATGTCGGTGATTTCAACCTTATCCGTAAAATATCACCAGAGGGACAAGTATCCACTGTCGTCGAACTCAGGTAATTATTCGTAGTGAAGAGTACAACTGTATCGAATAACCTTCGAATTTTCACACATTCTGCAGAAATTATTCCCCCAAAAAGTTATTTTTGCAGCTTTTGTGATTTACCTTTTGGGCCGAACGTTTGATACAGGTCTACTAGGTTCTGGCAGAGGGACGTATTTTGCAATAAAAGTTTCTAGTTTTTTTATTTATTCTATTACGTGTTCAAAGTACTTTTAATTTCGTAAAAATTAGTCATTTTCTGAAATGGCGACTGCCAAGTAAAGTATTTCAGACTGAAACATGTCCAACTTTAACTCTTTGTTACACCTTTAAATCACCGAAAGTGTTTTCAACTTAAGGGAAACTTTTTCGTCTCATTTCAGCCCAGCACAGGTCTCTTACAGTTACCATCTGACCGTGGGTCCCGTAGACGGACACCTGTACATATCGGATCCGGAACAGCATCAGATCTTACGGGTTATATCGATGGCAGACTCAACCTCAACAAAGAACAATACGGAGGCCATAGTGGGCAGCGGCGAGAAGTGCCTTCCCAGGGACAAAGACCAATGTGGTGACGGCAGGCCGGCAAAAGACGCCAGGTTGGCGTATCCCAAAGGTAAGGGGAAAAAAATCCAGAATAATCGTCCACAATCATTTTTGTATACCCTCGGATAAGAATGTCTCAAATAAATCAATTGTACATTGTTTATTTGCCATTTTGTTAACTATATGAGGTTGTATTGGTTAAATGTTGACGTTGGTTGTTATTCGACAACTTTCTGGTGATCATACCAAAATCTGTTGAAAACTCACTCTAATTGTGGTTGTTATATTTCTGAAAATTTTAGATCCCTCAGCAGCATACTGCAACTCGTAGATATATATTCTCAAAGGCAGCAATCTATGATTGAATCTGATTACTTTATTATGTGTAGGAGGAAATAGCTTAATGTAGATCATATCGAGATGAAAAATGAAGCAACAATAAAAAGTAACTAAATCAGAACTAGGAATGACTGCTAGGGAGCAATATTTACTGTAAATACATAGAATTGTAAGCCATTTTTACAGTTTAATACAGAATATGGTAAAAATTTTTCCTTAATCCACTTATTAAATATCCACCATTGAAAAACTAAAAAAAAAATACATAAAATAGTAAATGAAACTGATTAAATATGATGAAAATAAGGAAATGCAATAAACTTTATTATAATTAAACAAATTGTATATTCAATATATCCACGAATAAGAATTTTTAATTCATTTCCCATCGCATTTTTATTACATAAATTATCATTTGAACTTATATTATGTTTAGTGTTAATTTTAACTTCTATTAACTTTCATTTTAACATCCATTTGAACTTACTCCATGTTGAAAAGAATAGTTTTCATACAATCATATACATAATTCTAAAAGGTCTTCTTACCCACTTAAGTTTGTAAAATGACTCTAAAATGAAGATATTCCTGAAAATTTTTAACTCAAAATTTATGATGATTACTATATTTTAATATGTGGAAATATCAAAATGACATAAAACTGAGTATTTCTCTAAAGTTCTTTTAGATAATGTTTTCATGCAATTACTTTTCACAATATTTATTCTGCAAATAATTACTTGTTTTTTTAAACCATACATTTAATAATTGTTTCCACATTTCTTTTTCAGGTATTGCCTTGACAAAGAATGGAGAAATATATATAGCGGACGGTACAAATATAAGGTTCGTTGACGCCCATGCCATAATTCACACGCTCATAGGGGATTACTTCCATAAAAGCTGGCGGCCTATTCCTTGTTACGTTACCCTCAGTCTGTCTCAGGTAACCAATAGTATATAGTTCTTTAAAGTGCACGAATAAATGAAAGCAAAATTAAATTTTTAGAAACTTCCTGTATTACATTCAAGCCACTGGCATTACTCTTGAAAAATTATACATTTTCA
>CM063506.1:162442040-162449540 GCA_032207245.1 Pardosa pseudoannulata | reverse complement strand
GCCTGGAAGACAGCTGCTCGTGTTTCGACGAGGAGCACGTGCTGGCTGCTACCACCAAGCTGAGCACTATCTCTTCGATCACCGTCTCCCCGGACGGCCTCCTGCACATCTGCGACCAGGGGAACCTGAGAATCCGATCGGTCACGGCCTCCCTGCCCCGGCTCGACGAGTTCAGCGAGTACAACATCCACTCGCCCGAGTCGCAGGAGATCTACGTCTTCAACAGACACGGTCAACACGTCGCCACGCGCAACACGATCAGTGGGAAAGACGTTTACTCCTTCTCCTACAACGTTAACACCAGCTTCGGGAAGCTGAGCACTGTGACGGACGCGGCAGGAAACAAGATTTACATCCTCAGGGATTACAGCAACCAGGTACTGAGATTGATAAGTTTTCAAAATCTTTTGTTCAATTTCCGATCTCTTTCTCGCTTTTCTTTCACTTTCACTTTTTTTGTGGTCTTTAAATAAACCCAGATTAGTTTCAATGTAAAGAAGGGTGTTTTATAGCTTCTTGAAAGAGAATGACATTCAGTACGATATAAAGAAAGATTCAAAACAAAAGAATAAACTTTTAGTACGGTTAGGGTACATCTAGATGTCTCGGAATCTCATAACAACTCAAGGTTGATAATTAATTTATACCTAAAGAGATAGGAGAAAAATTAAGAATTGTGTTTTCGGTCAAATTGGTCGAATTTGATCAACTCTGTCTTAGATCTCACCACATATCATCAAATTGACAATTTGACGGTACTTTTTGCAATATTGTTGTCTCTGTTATATATACATCCATATATATATATATATATATATATATATATATATATGTTTGTGTGTGTGTGTTAAGCTATGACATTAACGAAACTGGAGACATCTTGAATAACACCCACACTGAACTGGAGATTTTAGTCCTGAATTGTCCAACATGGCATTTAACAACATACAAAATCACCACACAAAGAATGACTCTTCAGCGGGAGCCACTAGTCACACGATGTCAAATATTCTGCCACTAAGTGCTTGTTCATGGGAAGAGTTACCAACTGAACTTAGTGGGCCAAACCCTCTAGTCAGGATTTATTGATAATCGTATAGATAAATTATTGAATTAAGTTGGCATGACTTGACCCACAAAGTTTCGCTCACTTTCCGCTGAAATACCCCAAAATCATTCTGCGTTAGAGAGAATTTCGCTCTATTTTAATTATACTTTTAAATTTAATTTTCAAAACTTGACATATATATGTGTATGAACATGTGTATACTCTGCCGAACGATGGCCGAATGGTAGAGTGCTGCTCTTCGGAACCGGAGTTCGTGGGTTCGAATCCCGCTGCTGGCATGGATGTTTGTAGCCGTTCGGAATCGGCATTAAAACTGTAGGTCCCGGTCTCATTAGCCCTCGTGTGCAAAACAGTAGACCGTAGCGCTCCAAACCAAACCAAACCAAACCAAACCATGTGTATACTCTACAGATCTCTTGTCCCAAAATCTTCTGCAACAAACAAAACGCATAATTACTTAGTAGGTAATGTTCCTCTATGAAGTTCGAATTGCATTTCCGATCCTGCATTGCTAAAAGATTTCGAATCATCTAAGTGTTCTTTACCCGTCCTTGAAATTTGTACCGCTTGTTTTAAATCTGCCTGCATGCACCACGATGGTCAAATAGACAGTGCGTTTATCTGTGGTATCGGAGCTCGTGGCTTTGAATCCGATTATGGCATAGATATTTGTAGCCGTCCGGAATCGGCTTTAAGCAGTAGGTCCCAGTTTCATTAGCCTTTGATTTACAAAATCGTAGACCGTAGTGTTGATTCCAAAGCAAACCCTGTATATAACTAATTGTAACTAATTGTAAAAGTACGCAGTGCAGTCGTGATGAAATGATATCTGAAATAAACAGTTAATATTCAAGTCTTACTCTTATTTAAGTATGTAATACTTATTCTTATTAAGTATTTAAGTAAATTCATATTTGAAATTATGGCAGTATTATTACTTAAAATGACTTGACTGTCATGGCTAGTCGTATACGTGTATATACAGCGTATAATATATAACGTGCTAGATACATTATAAGTTGTAACACTTATTTATAAATCTATTTGCTTCTCTTTATGTTTATGTGTCCATTTGAGATCATGATCCTTGAAAAACAGCCGGACATTGGACGTATAAATGCGCTTGTGTCAATTGATTATTGGGTTATTAATAGGGCAGCATCGTTGTATAATGATTCCCTATCGTATGCTTCACCATTGATTATATTATCTGGATGTTCACGCTCTACATGCGTAATAGGCGGTGTTTGTAAATTATAGCTCTTCCCCTGTTCTGTTATCGAATACGGGTAAATGCTTCATTCATACACATAATACATATATATATCCACATACGTGCAAACATATGTTCATGGATGCATATATATATATATATATATATATATATATATTGAGAGAGAGAGGGGGGGGTACAAATGTATATAAACATATAAATAAACACACACAGATATATATATATATATATATATATATATATATATATATATATATATTGATATATATATAGAGAGAGGGGATACAAATGTATATGAACATATAAACAAACACATGCAGATATATATATATATATATACGTACATACATATATACATATATGTATATGCATATATATAAATACATAGATAAGAATGTATATTAACATATAAACAAACACACATATATATAAATATATACCACATATGTATATACATATGTATGCAAATATTTATAAATAAATAAATATATATATATACATATATATATATATATATAAGTATATATATATATACGCATACACACACACACACACACACACACACACACACACACATATATATATATATATATATATATATATATATATATATATATATATATATCACTTATTGTAATACATAAACCTATAAACACTTAGCCATTCATAGATAACCTTACACAAATGTGTATACATATATATATATGTAAGGAAAATTCTCAGGCTTTTTCAAAACTTAAATTAAGGGTGAAAATTTCCGCTTCATTTTCCATTCCCCTTTTTAACCCCTAACCTAAATTGACCACTGGGGCTACAGGTTACGCCCTCAGAGAAGGGGCCTGGCCAATTATAAACCTACATGGCCCTAGCGGACCATTTATGAAATTTCCAAATAAAAAGGAGATACACGCTAGCGGAGACAGATTTTTCTAGAGATATTTTCCCACAGATGTCGACCCAGGTGTTACGTGTCTTGTACATAGAACTACATTCTCTTCATAGAACTACATGACCCTTCAGTTTGTCCCTATGATGATGTGGGAACCCTCTCTTCGAAGTTATCTTAATAAAGGTCTTTGCTGACACGGTATCATTTTTATGGCCATGACTGCAACCCCCCATCGAGAAATCAGTCTCATTACAGATATATATATATATATATATATATATATATATATATATATATATATATATATATATATATATATATATATATAATACATGTTCTCGCACGCACATATAAACATGCTCTCAAATACTTGGGCGTTTTAAAAGGAACTTTTTTCTAATTTTAATGGGAGTTAGTGCGGTAAATATGCCTCTGGTGGTACTAAGTTCTCAAGTTCTTAGTTTGAAATTTAGGGCAAATCTTTAATTATCAAAAGAAAGTGTTAAAGTCCTTGCAAACTGCTGATTTTTCGACATTTTTAACATAACCTACCACGGATTTTAAATTTGCTATATTCCATAGCATTTACCTGTAGTATGCTTATAAAGTGCCACATATTCAACATTTTTATTTTTCTAGATATAATATCACTTTAATTTAGAGCTTAGATTTTAATAATTTACACTTTAAATATGAGATATTCCTTAAGCAAATCCCAGCCTCTTTTGCAATTGTTAATTTTGTGGGCCAGAATCATTTGTTTACTTCAAGAGTGCTAATGAGAGCGGTATTTACGGCTAAAATCAATTATTATCATGTATTTATTTCCAAGGCTTTGATTCCAAAACTTGTTGCGTACATCCATGGCGGTAGTGAATTCGAGTCTTTGGAGTGGGTACTTCCCAAAACTCTCCGCGGTAAGGTGGCTGTACACTCACCTTACCGCCTTATGTTTACGTTCCTTACCTCTTATTTTTTTATTTCTTATGCTTTACCTTTTACAGGGTAGAAAATCTCTCTTCGTCTTGAATTTTTCCTGTACGTCGTCACAGCAATTTTCTCTTATAAAACTATATATTCCTTCATATCTACATATCTCGATTGTAGCTTTAGTCACTATTTTAATAGTTCTATTTGTGGGCCATGGTTAGACATTCCATAGCAAAAAATGTAGACAGTAGCTTTTCAATCAACAGCAGACTGTTCTATAAAATATAATAGTCTTCAAAAATCGATGATACTATATTTCTTCATAAAATCTACGGTAGAAAAACAAATTTAGCGATGTACAATTTTTTAATATCCTGTAAATGTTGTAAAAACGTTTACTCTAAACGCACAATGCTTTTAAAGAAGTAAAAAAACCAGAATTTTTTAATAAGTTCTACAGGGAAGATGTGTTCACATATACATTTTAAGTATAACGAGATTTGTGCTAAATATGGATTTACTTGTCCCGTTGTATGTACACACACACACACACACACACACACACACACACATATATATATATATATATATATATATTATCTTATATAATATATATATATAAATATAAAATATTTATATATAATATATACATATATATACATATATAAATATATATATATATATATACAAATATAAAATATATATATTCTATATATATATATATACTATATAAATATATATATACATATACATATATACATATATACATATATAAATATATATATATACATATATACATATATAAATATATATATATACATATATATATATATACATATATATACATATACATATATAAATATATATATACATATATATATATATATACATATATACATATATAATCTTCACACTCATCTAAAGTCTCCCGATGCTGTGAATGAAGTTTAAAATCATGTTGAATTCATTTGGAAAGAGAATTCAAAATTTTTTTAGCTACGTCGAAATTATCATTCAGTTTTTCACAATTTTTTTCAACATTACTTAATAAGAGTAAAGAAATGGAATCATCATTTCCACTACCCCCTGGTGGTAGATAGAATTTGTTTATACTGATGATAAAATTTTCATGTCAACAAAAAATAATCGATGATTAAATTAACATTATTACATATGTACCTAATCTATTATTTAAGCCTTATATAATAGAAAATTGTTTATGTAATATCTAAGTTCAGTGATAAGAAGTATGGAAATAATGCAGACGATATTTAAATAATTTAAAATAAGAAATAATTAAATGAGATTGTTAAAGGAATGACGTCATAATGCTAGAAAAAGGGTTATTTTTAAAGGGGGGTGGGGTGGATTTCGAACGTTTTAAAGATGACAGTATTTTTTTCTGTGATATAAAGCATATTTACACCGATTTATTTTAGAATCTGATAGATAGTTTGGGAGAAGATAAACTTTACTCGCTTTGCATTTTGCTAACCCTAACTCATCAAGGATCCAATGTGGATGCATCTATCTATTCCAAGTCAAACCGCTTCATAAATTAGAGGACAGACGGACAGATTACTTAGGCTATTATTATATAGGGGATATTTGTGTGTGCGTTTGTGTGTGTGTGTGTTTGTGTGTGTAATAGGCAATTTGACCCATCACAAATGGAAAGATTGCATATTGACGTGGGTGCAGCCTCAAGTTAAAACATAGTCTAAAGGGAAATCAAAGAATTTTGGAAAAGATTTATGGAGTTCATTATATCCTCATCTCCCGAAGATTCTGGGCTGAAAAACCCGTGTATCGCGATTTATAGGTGTGTGAGCCAGCTAATGAGGGTTTTAGTGGTTAGTCAATTGAGAACCAGTCACTAAATTATATAAAAAGGTTGAAGTCTGCAGGAATTAATTTTGGTGTTTTCATATTCGTCAACCCTTAGAAAGAACAAAGTTTATTCGCCATAACAGAATACAATTGCTCGAAAACTATTTTAAGATAAACCTATAACTACATTGCTTAGTTATTTAGGTCAAAAGTATCAATACACATATACAATCGGGCCCTGTATTTGACTTTCATTTGTGGAGGAAAGCGAGTCCGAAAATTGAAATTAGTTTGGTTTTTTCTAAGAATTCGACTAAATTCTATCGTCGAATCTATAGGAATAACTTTAACATATATTCTACAAGAACTGTGATTACTTAAATGAAGTGGACCCCATATGATGTAGCTTTGTTCGAATTGATGCACTACTATCAATTGATTAATATAGAGCTCTGTTCTATAAAGCTCCCTTCCTCCCTATCATACGTCACACCATTGATCACATGATCTCGATGTTCACTCACTACATTCGTAACAGGCCAGTTTAGTAAATTATGGTTGTTATCAGATCCGGATAATTGTTGCATAATTCTCCCTTAAGAACAGCTTTGGCAGGAATACAGATTTAATATTACGAGCTTCCTAGAAATCCTATTTCCCTCTATAGAATAATCTTTATACTTAAGATAATGAGCTGACTGGTTTTCTTATGTTGTGTTATAATTTTTACAGGAATACAAGAATTTATGTGTATTATCGTACTACAAAGGAGTACAACGACATTTAATTTACCTTAAAAACTATTTGTGAATCAGAAAGTGACCAAAAATTAGCCTTTTCAGTAATATTTTAAAAACGTTTTAATTTTTTAGGGGGATAGATAATTTTACCATATACATACATTGTGATATCTATTTTTACCTAAAATTTATAAACCATTAATTTTTTGAAAATGTAGTTTTACAAAGTATGTTAAAAGTATATTTTAAAGTATGTAAATAGTAATATTAAAAGTAATGTTAAGTTTAATAGTAATATTAAAAAGTATATTTAAAAAGTAATTCAGTATGTGTACGTTGGTGCATACGTGCATGTATGTGTGTAGTCGGAACAGATAACATTTTTGTCCTAAACTTTTGGAACGCTTGGTAGTCACGTGCTCGTACAACGCCATCTACCTGGGTTAAAACGATTCAGATTTTCCATTATACTCTTTGTCGTCTATGAATATACTACATTGTCTAGATAACTGTAATCTTCGTGTTAAGACATCTTGTATATATATGTATTGATATTTTTATCCTTAAAATCGGCCAAAATAATCATTCCTACCTTACAATATTTTCTAGTGATTATATCCTTTTCTGGTATCTTTTCCGAGCAAACTTGGTGAATATCTTTATTTTTCCTATTAATTTGGCGACTTCGAACGTCCAAGCTACCGGTTGTCTAAGTACTTTAAAATAGCTCGTAATACATAAACTACGTAATCGGCGTTCCCCTCATGACCGGCAAAACTTCTAATTGGTTCGTCTAGATAAATATTTA
>CM063506.1:162434540-162437040 GCA_032207245.1 Pardosa pseudoannulata | reverse complement strand
AAAGCATCTTTCTGTACTGAGGAAGACATGATCGCAATGTACCAGCTAATGACCACAGAATAAATCTGAGGATTCCTGAAGCGGCCTCTAATTTATTTATTTATTTATTTATTTTCTTTGTTTCCCTTGTCTGCTTTGAGTCTAAATTACTTACAACGACCTAACACAGTTCTTCTCCCCGCCCGCATCTAGGGGTGGACATTAATATCGTTCACTCCAAGTTATTGGTTCCCCGAATCACCGGTAATGCATTGCATTACAAGATTCTTTTCACCAAAAGTCATCCTCCCGAACGTAATTTGAGTGAACATGAAGTCATTTAACCCATTAAAGCCCAGCGTCCTTATTTGAAGACAGTCAAAAAATGGTTTGTAGAGTTTTTGTTTTCTTGAAACGATTCTTCTTTTTTAATAAAAATAGATATTAATCTTATGAATAATCTCCCAAGTTTTCAAATAGGATCTTATCTATAATTTTGTCATTTCGATCGGCATTTTATGATTTTCAAGCTTAGAATAGGAACGTATTATCACCGGTATTCTGAACGTATACCGGTCAAAATCAAGGCGAATAGCCCTATCTGTAATAAGTCATCTCTTTTCAGTACTTTTCTCATATATGATAGCAAATAAATCTCTTATCACGAAGTTTTCCCTTTTTTTAAAGACATCTTATTATGTTTTAAAATGACACCTCCTCACTAATGATGACTTGATGTCCTATTAAAGGTGTTTAAATTTCATATTTTGTTTTACTTCCAGGTATCTAAAATAGCTTATGTCTTAGGTATTTACTAATATATAGTCATCAGAAATATCCGGGCGTTAATGGGTTAATTTCTCTCCTCCTTTAAATTATGTTACATCTGTTTTCTCTGCCTTTCTGTAAAAACATCGATTAAACTTTTCTCAAGATTGATTAACTTATTTTATGAGTTGCATAGTAGACGTTTTTCATGGTTATGTGAGGAGACACATAATCTTTAAACTTTCAAAAATTAATTTTTTTTTTATTTTTATATTTGTTAAATCACGTGGTCATTTCTGAATCCTTTTAAATGAAATCCATCGAAATATTCGAATTATAACTTTATACAATTTTTGAATTTATCCCATTTATTCCGCAGGTTGAAATATTACTATTAACTTGTGAAATTTGCATTTACTCGATAGAAAAAGAAATATCTCAAAAATTGTTTCATTCTACAAAAAATAGTTCATCTTTTTGTTGAAATTACTTACCACATCCAAACTGGAAAATTAAACAAATCCTTAGTTGGCTGGACTGATTTTGATGAAGTTTTTTATATGTAATTAAGTTAATTCGAGAATGGTTTAAAATCACTATTTAATCCGATATAATTTTTTTGTTAAAAATCCAGAATGGAGTGCTTAAAATGAGATTATTATAATGCCGCTGGAAACCCAACGGTCAAAGTGTTTACGAAACTAAAAGGTCTTTTTTTTTTTAAATCACTCTTTATTAATAAAATCGTACGTTATCCCTTTATAAACTCTTACGGCAATAATTCTTAAAGTACGTTTTGTTAAATTCAGTACACACTAATTTTGACAAATTAGATTGCACTATTATTTTATTTGCTACCCTTATTTCGTCTTTCCATTAATGCAGCCACGTATAAAGTCGTGTAATAGATATCAAGAACACACATTAAATGTTTCAAAATCGCCCCCCCCCTTTTTTTTTCGTTAATGAAATTTCAAATTGTTCAATCTTTTACTTATAAATTTCCTTTTGAATAGCAATTAAAATGCACCAAATGGTCAATCTTTCACGTTTACATATCATTTAAAATGGAAAGTCATTTCAACGGGCAATGTGCTTACGAATTAAAAGATCTTTTATAAAATCACCCTTTATGATTAAAATCATTTATCCAAAGCTGTCACATTATCAACGCTTACGGCAATACATTATACTGAATTCAGTGCACTAATTTTTAAAAATGAAATTAAACTATTGTTTTATTTGCTACCCTTATTTCGTCTTTCCATTAATACAGCCATGTATAAAGTCGCGTAACAGATATCAAGAACACCTTTATCATTAAAATCATTTATACAAAGCTGCCACGTTATCATTGCTTACGGCAGTACGATATACTGAATTCTGCGCACATTTACTATTATTTTATTTGCCCCCTTGTTTTGGCTTTCCATTAAAGCAGCCACTTATAAAATCGCTTCACAGATATCAAGAACACACATTGAATGTTTCAAAATCTTCAATTTTTCTTCGTTACTGAAATTTCAAATTGTTCAGTCTTTTGCATTAAATTTCATTTTGAACAACAATTAAAATGCACCAAATGGTCAATCTTTCACGTTTACATATCATTTAAAAGAGAAAGTCATTTCAACGGTCAAAGTGCTTACGAATTAAAAGATCTTCCATGGAATCACCCTTTATTATTAAAATCCTTTATCCAAAGCTGTCACGTTATCAACGCTTACAGCAGTACGTTATACTGAATTCAACG
>CM063506.1:162417040-162429540 GCA_032207245.1 Pardosa pseudoannulata | reverse complement strand
TTTTCAAAAGCTCGCTGTTTTTCGTAAGTTTTAAGAGCCGGTTTTCTTTTGAAGTATCAACCACAATTTTATATAACTTGAAACTCAAACTGTCCTTTATTTAATTCCATAATACCTATCTACTAACTTCTATTTCTAAGAATGTGGGAGGCATGAGCATTTCTTATTATAACTTTTGTTTTTATCTACCAGGTGTGGCAGACCTACACATATGCCGCATTTTCCTTCTTTTTGGATAAAGCCTTAAATTTCTAAAAGGGGTTTGTGAACAACATTGTAGAATATCATTGTAAAATTTAGCATTATACCTTACAGGTGTGGCGGGACTCTACACCATAAGGAACATATTATATATTTGCGAAGAAAACCCTAAAAATGTGGAAGGGGTTTCAGCATTTGTATCTTTTCAAATGTTTTGATTGCAGCTAATGCCACCTTAAGTTCATTCATTTTGATCCGTGGTAGCTCATTTGACAAAATCTTTGATTTTGTATTCAGATGGTCGAGCCAGCCAACGATCTGTCCTGTTTATTAAGGGTGGCAAGGGCACGTAAAATACGTTCAAGTTCAGAATGCATAAAAGTAATGTAGATTTCAAATAATACAGAATGTTAAGAAGCATAATTTTTTCGAATTAAATACATACGTGTTGTTTCCTAACATTGGTACTAGCTATTTCCGAATTATCATTGTATTACTTTTTTTGCTTCTTGGAGCCCTATTTCTACAATATTTCTAAATTTTCAGTCTTGGATTCTTAAAAGGCGAGAACTAATAAATTATTGATCTTCCATTCCAGAGAAACAGCGAGCTGATATTCAGCGTTCTTTTCGACCGTGACCAGAACTCGGAGATCATCTACGACCGCCATCAGGTTCCTCTAGTGACGGCCAACTATGACGTCACGGCACGAACCATTCAGTGGCAATCTCCCCAGAATATCACTCCGGTCAAAGTGGAGTTCGACCAATTTGGCCGATTGACCAAGTGGGAGAGGGGACAGCTGAAGAGGAATTACGATTTCGACATGCAGGGGAGGCTGGTGGAAGTCAGGCATTCCGATTCGAACGGTATCATGTACAAGTATGACAAGAAAGTACTCGACATGGTAAGGAATTGTCAAATGCAAATTTTCAAAAAAATGCCTTTTGCAGTCAAAGTGAAGTAGGATTAAAACATTCGTTCCTTGATAGATGGTCCAGACCTAAATTTACTACCGAAGTTCCATTTTTTTTTTTGTTATTTTGTGCACATAACGCATAAAATTCCTTAAATCTTATCCTTATCCTTAAATAGCTACCTTAAATTTTAGTTTTTAGGGTAGCAACATGCTCATTATAAAGTAAATCAAATGGTAATAAGCTCTGTAAGAATTGAAGCTATGGTCTTTTGCAATTAAAGTGAGGTAATATGAAAGCATTGGTAGATCTTCCAAACTTGAATTTGCTGTCAATGTTCTTTTTTATTTGTGTGTGTATGTGTTATTTCGGGCACATAAAACATATAAAAATCATTTGCTACCTTAAATCTTAGTTTTTAGGGAAGTATATTGCTCATTATAAAGTTGATCAAAAGGTATTGAGCTCTGTAAAAATGCAAGTGAGGGGTTTAACGCTACCTTATTTGACTGATTGTCTGAGTATGATCGAGTATTTTAATGCTAATACCTCTTTTTATTGCTACTTCACACAATTAGTTTGCTTTAGAATCGTTGATTTCTAGGCAGTTACGTCTTTAAGGTGGCTTCGATATCAGAATAAAATTGTTAAAGACGCGATTATCTCTGCAAGGATTCCACATGAATATCTCTTCTAGTTCCTGTTTGCAAGATCAAGTTGTAGATATCACTGAACCTTTCAAATGACAGAGCAATTGTCCGTAAATTACTTTCTCTTTTAGTTTCATGGCGTTTTAATTTATTCCCTATTCGTAAACATGCTTGTTGACATGTTGAAACAAATATCCGCATATCGTATATATAAATATAGCTGCAAAATAAACTTTCTGTCCACTATATTTTACTATTAAAAAGCAATAAAACTAACTGTGTTTTAACACATACGTAAAACTGAACTTAAAGCATGACCTGGTCAATTTTATTTCGCAAACAAAATGTAATCTCACTCCAAAAAGCCACAAAGAAACAATAAATAAATTTTAATTATAAATAATATTTATTTTAAATGTACTAAAGAATTATATAAAGCAACATTTTTAATATTAATTGTTTTAATGATGCTACTTTAAGTGTTGAGTTGAGACAGTCGACTGAGTCTTAAGAAACTTAAAAGGCTTTTAATATGCTACAATTATGGAGATCTTTCATATTCTGCGTTCCTTCTCCACCTGCTTCACTAATTTTTTTTCTCAACTTTTTATATAAGCTAAATAGTTTTGATCAGAATGTTTTTATTTTACTATACTGAAAAAGCAGTTAAACTAATATATTGTGTTTTATATTATAAATTATATGTGTCCAAAAGTAACATTCTATATTTTTATATCCTAACTCACTAAAAAAATGTAACATCAAACTTCAGTGTTTTTTATTTTTTATAAATAGAGAAAATGATTGGAATAAAATGTTTTTTTGATTATAAATGATTTTGATTAGATTTCTTTTTTTTATACGTAAAATAAAGAGATTTTATAATAAAGTGGACAAATATGATTATTTAATATTATTAAAATTAATATTATAACAGTTAAAAATTAAACGAATAATCATTAGAGCTTATTTCATTAAGTATTGGAGTGTATGATTTTTTGTGGTTATGTATTTAGAGATATAATTATTTATACTTTTTTTTAAATTTAAAAAAATAAAGGGTTTTGTTAGGATAAATATAAATTATGTTATAAAAAAATATTAAAAATAGTAATTTATAAATGTTTTCTTAAATGAACTGTATAAATTTTCGATATACTTTCAAAAAAATAATTGATATAGACATAATATAAAATAGTGTGTCACCAAATAAGATTTATTCAATATAAGTCAAATAGCCAAAATATATTTAGTCACATAATTATACATAAAATTCACAGAAAGTTAGAGTGTGGACTTCCCGGGCTAAGCCCACTAGTTCAAATAGCTAAATAAATAGTTATCATTATTTGTTTAAATAAGCTTAAAAAGAAAAGTGTCAAAGTATGATTAAAATAAGTCAAATTCAAATAAATTAGTATTAAAAATTCAAAATGTGGCATAACAAGAAAATAGAGGCTATAGCCGAAAGTTATCAACAACTGTTAAATCATTTGATATATAGAACGCTAACATTCATGTTTAAAATGAAGATCGGGGAGATATCGGGTGCCTTTTAAAATTACTTCCAAATTATATGATGTCCATTTAGCAATAGCTTTTTACATTGGTTAAAAGTATACTATTAAAAACGAAATGAAAGTATATTGTTAGCAGCATATGATTAAAATTAATTCTCTAATACGCAAGTCTTATCAAAAATCGCTATAATATACTATATAATAAATATAATAAATAATCAATAAACTCGTGACAAATACATATATGTTTGTGTGTCTATCGCGTTTAGAATGATCGGAATCAAAAATAGTAGGTCACCTTGAATAAAGACTGAAAACAATGGTGTGTCTTTAATGAGAATAAAATATATTTCATTCACAAGTGTTCTTTTCGAGTTTGAAAAACAGGAAACTCAATATTAATTGGGATACTATAAATTATTCCCTGGTGTAGCATATGCTTCAAAAACTTGGTCTAAAGTAAATAGAAGAAGAATATCATCGCTAAGAATTACTGCCTGGGAAAGCTTATGAACGAAAATCTTGATCGCACAAAAATGAAATATCATTGCCGTCATCTATTCATATTATGTTTTATCTAATAAATGCTAAGGGGAAAATGTCAGTCTTCAAAAATTCAAGATAAAACAGATAATAATCTTAACTTCTGATTGATATCAGCACATACATCTATCTTGTATGCTGTTCAGATCTCTGAGGTCATTAAGAACTTGATTTCACTGATCAGAAAAGACCTGGTCAAATCACAACAGATTCAGATTTTGTCTTTATCGGACTACTGGGAAAGGGGACTACCTTTCATTGTACCTCCCTATTATGCTTTTATCGAAAGAGGCTGAAAAAGTTCACTAAATGTCTAGATTCCATATGCTGCCTCTTTAGCAGTTGCCTTGGGCAGCCTCGGAAAGAGATTATGACTCTGGGTTACTTTCGGTGTATCATGACTTTTTAGAGGGGATTGTAGAAGTAGCCAATGATTGAAGCCAACAATAGGCACTTGCTTTGTGAATGGTCAGGGAGAGATCTATTCAGAAACATTAAGGATAGTACACCATGCATACCGCATGTCCTTTTATAAGAGACAGAGATTAGGGAGGTAGCAACTTCACAAATCAAAAGAAAGCTTTGTTATACTTACAAATTTTCTGCTTTAGCAATACAAGGCGGTTTTATTGAATCGTCTTGTCTCAGTAGATATCAAAATTTGTAAGGAGGGAGGGATTTTGAGTAAGTACCTCCCCTTTTTAAATAAAAACAGTTTTTAGGGCGGGATCTTCTATTCGTGATTTTGAATCCATCACTCTAGATCATATCTGGATATTCTTTTTGCATTCATGCTTAGAATTGCATAAGTATCTCATTTAAGCTAGAACATTGACCCAAAATGATAGGCAAAATATAAGGTAGTGTTATTTCTTGGTTACTGATCCACTGCACGCTTGAGGAAACGTGACGAAGCAAGGATTAAAAAAATGCGATTCATAAATTTTTTTCTTGTTTGATAAAATCAAAAGATTGATATTAAGATTAAAATTAATTTATTTTATTGTTATTGTACTTCGTATCTACACTTCGTATCTAGAAAACTAAAGTAAGTACTCTTCGTAATCTAGGAAACTTCAATTATACTAAATTTGATGAAAATTTGGAAAAAAGAAGTCAATATTTTAGTTGCAATGAATTACATCAGTTGATACTAAAAACAAATTACAAAATTACATCTCAATTACAAAATTATACTATAAGCAAATGTATTTTTTTTCCGCGAAACGGCATTAAAATCACTTCCGACATAATAAAATGTACATTCAGGTATATACTATTCTTCTTTAAGTTTGACAAATGCTTATTGCTAACCATCACAAACTAAGTTTAACTGATGTGTGTATGTATGTATGTATATATATATATATATATATATATATATATATATATATATATATGACATGTCGGGATCCAGAGTTAAGGCGAATGGAAAACAGTCTTCTTGATAATAATAAGTTTATTAATCCATCGTTAAAGTCAAACTTGGGCCATTTTCAATTTTTCGTATCGAAGACAAGCGTAGAGTGTTGTTGATATCTCCATGTTTAAGGGCTCACTGAAACTTATCTGTTTGCAAGCTCATCAAATTCTTACAAAATGTTTCCGCCTGACTGGATTATCCTAAAAGCTTACGCGAGGGTGGGGCTTTTTCATTTATTTTATTGTTATAAAAGAGTTCCCTTTTTAAAATCGTTTATAACTCACGTAATTTACAACTACCCCTTTACGTGAGGTCTAAAAAAGGACCATATATATATATATATATATATATATATATATATATATCAGGGCCGTAGCCAGAAATTATTTTCGGATTGGGACCAAGGGAGAAAAACATCTTTATTTGTGAATGATACTTCAATTGATGTAAGGGAAAACACTGTATTTCCAGAATACAGTGTTGTATTTCCGGCCAGCGGCCTAGCAAAACTTTTATGGTCTCAGCGGTTTTTTTCTAAGAGAATAACTGTCCTTGGTTATGAACAGCTAGGCAGATAGCACATAAACACACAAACGTGGGACATTGTCTATCTACAAAATGGTCTTTCAAAGTTTCGAGGGGGGGGACCAGTCCCCCAAATCCCTCCCCCTGCCTACGGCTTTGATATATTATATATTATATATATATAATATATATATAATATAATATATATATAATTATAAATATATATATGATATATATAATTTATATACATATACATAAATACATAAATATATACATATATTTTATGTATAAATATATATATATATATATATGTAAGAGAATAGAGAGATTATTAAAATGATTTTGTAACATTCTAAAATATTTTTTAGTATATTAAGTAATTTATAATGTAATAAAATATTTATAAGATATAAGTTTATCAATTACGGTTTTGAATAATTAATTATATAATATAAATATGATATGTTTAATATATTCATATATAATATATATTATATATATATATATTATATACTTATATATATATATTATATATATATAATATATATATATATATATATTATCATAATATATTATTGATAATTATTATTATAATATATTATTAATAATAATTAAAAATCTACCTCATTCATCTTTTTTCCATTTCTTTCCATTAAAGTGCGATAGATCCTTAACTTCTCCATAAAGCTATATTTGTGGGGAACCTCATCTGGTGGACTTAAGATAAGTCTGGAGAGAAATATCAATCATTACACCAGTGCTCAGAAAAATAAAATTTGTAAAATGGTATATTTACATGAACTAGTAGGAGGGGAAATTGCAGGGACTAAGACGACTTTGGAGGACAATGTTGCTGTACAGTTTAATAATAATTGTGAGTAGGGTTTAGAATTATATACAAAAATTCAAATATAGTGCGAGAGACATTTACAATAAAATATCTACAAGTTACATTATTCAATCATTACATTACAAAAGAGAAGTATGTTTATATAATTATCTTTAACTAAGAAATTTAAAGTAATAATTGAAAGTCGAGGATCTACTGTATTTCCTTACACATAATATTGTCTATATTTATCAGAATATACAATTCGATACTATATTGTTCTTTTCTCTGTAGCCGAGCGAGCTGATATTGCCAAGCGGCAGCCGGTACCTCCTCCAGTACGACACAGCAGGCGGCCTGCACACGGTGATCACCCCGAATGGCCACAAGCACGAGGTAGCCATGCAGACGTCTCTGGGTTTTTACAAGCTGTTGTACCTGAGTCCGGGCATCAAGTACCCGTTCGTCATGCACTTCGACGACTACGGACAGCTGCTGGCCAAGATGTACCCGGACAACGGCGGGAGGGTGGTCTACGCGTACGACTCGAGTGGTCGGCTCCAGACGGAATTTTGCGGTAGTGAGAAAACGGATTTCTCGTACCTCGAGCACAAGACGTTGGTCAAGGCGTGGGTGAAGACTGCCGGAGAACTAGAAACGCGGTGCGAGTTCAGGTAAGCAGGGTTTCTCATACCAACTCTGTATCTTATAGTGACAGTTGGTTTTCAGATTAAGGTCACGCTGTCTAGTTAACCTTTTAATTCGACAGTATGTTGTTTACTCATGATTTTGATGTGAGAACGAACCCCAAAACCTTGCAGACTTTTCATACTTTTGATTCGTCAGTTGCAGCGAGAGTTTTAAATTTCTTGTTTGGATATTGTGCATCGACGCTCCAAATTTTAATCTGATTTGTTTTCGTTCTGAGGTAAAAGTGGGCAATTTTACAGTGCTAGGTACTACGTCAAAAACCAACACCTAGCCTTGACTTTGCGTTTTGATATTGGTGAAGTTTGTCTAAACGTTTGTTATTATTCTATTTCACCAAATTGTAAAATTTAAAATAAAAGTAAATAGGATTTTAATTTTAGTCATCATCTAAGGAATATATTCGGATCCTTAAGGACAGTCCTTTTCTACCGCCTTTTTCTATTCGGAAGCGATATTGGATTACCAGACTTACATTGACGAATAATTCAATGTCCTTTATTTTGCAGTTTATATTCACAATATCTGTTGTCCTGCAATTTGCCACTGGAAATTTAAAGAATAGTGATTATAAATATCATTATATCAAGGTAATTTAGGAACTAACTGAAAAATTGTTGTTTGATTGAGTACTGAAACCCACTCTCCAGTCTCATAGTTTCACAAGCTTCACTGTCAGATAGCGTCGTGGCCTAAAAATATTTGTTTTTCTGTTTTCAAACTTACTACTCTTTAGTTATTTGTTGTGTTTTGAAATCATGGAACCCCGTTCTTTTATACCTTTTCACTATATGTTTCCTGTTTGTCTTCCTAGCTGTCAATTTCATGCTTTACTATTAGAAATTTTTGAATTAGATGGCTTAGCCCAGGAAATCTCGCAGATTTATCGTTCTGAATGTTTCAAAGTTCCCAAAAATATTTCATACTAATAATTTTTACAAAAATGTTTTTTTTTAACTAACGAAAACTGAATTTTCTAGCTTTAATTTTTTTAAAAGTGTATCTAAAGAAATGAAAAACAAGTATATTAAAAGTAAATAAATACAATTAAAAGCTTCACCTTTAATTATAGGTTTTTGAAAAATTTAAGAATTTTTTTTTACTTCATACTTTAGAATGATATACTACACTCGTTTGACTTATTGCATAAAAATGACTGTACCGCTCTAAAGAAAACTCACATGGTTCTGGAACTAAAGTTACTGTTAATAATTTTAATAATAAATGGCTGTTTTAATCCAAAATGTACATTATGAAAATATACTAGTAGGAGTAAATATTGGTACAAATTTATAATTTGTGATTACTAATAATTGACACCATAAAATTACTTACTGGTTGCTAGTAACTTTTCTAAAGCTGGTTTTGTGAAATTGTTCAAATTTCCGCCTCTCTTTTCAAAACAGGTAACAAGGAGTATCATACATGTAAGGGTTAATATGGATACAAATTACTAGTCTGAGTACTAATAAGTAATCTAAATAGGTTGCTAGTCATTCTTCTAATGACAGTAAAGGGAAATTGTTTAACAATCCACCTTCTTTTTCTCCACAGATACCATGGAACACTTCTGCGGGAAGAACGAATCCGCTATTCTGCCCAGAGCAAGTTGAACAGCCTCAAGTACCGGTATAGGTACGAAGGTCAGGTGACGGTGGTCGAGGTGGAGGCTGCCGGGAAGGTGGTGGCCGACGCCCGCTACCGGTACACCGGTCAGTCGGGGGCTCTGGAACAGGTGCAGCAGTTCTTGGTCCACCGCCCGAAGGTGCACAACATCTTCATCCAAGACGAGCAACGACACTTTAGCAAGACCATCGGACACGACTCGTACGGATTCATCTCACTGCTGGCAGTTACCCTATGGAACAGAGAAGTGTTCTCGCTTTCCATCCACTATGACGGCAGGGGGAGGGTGCGAAAGGCAGCTACGAAATCCGACCAGGAAACCACGACCGAAACAGACGAATACGCCTACACGGCTGACGGATTCCTTGGGGAAGTAACCGGAAGGAAACGCTACAGGTAAATATGGGGAACATTTCATGTTCTGGTAGTTGTTGGCCCTTTTCAGTAGAGTAGATGGAATATGTGTGTGTATGTACGGTGTACGTATGCAGCATATACTTATACACACATGCATATGCGCATATTTACACTGTAATAGCAGAGGTGATCGCTCATGAAGTCAATGACAGCCGCATAATAGTTTTTCGTATTTAAAGCCCGCATTCCAATTTCCGGTAATGCAAAGAGAAGCATTATAACTATGCGCGCCAACTCCTCTGTATAATCTCTGTCACATGACCCCGAACAGGTGTGAAACAAGAAGTTTTTTTTTAATCTTTCCTAAAACAAGTTTTCCCTAAAGATAAAGCAAAATTTTAATAACTCCAAAAAAATTATTAAAATTTTAAAAAATTGATGCTTGCATCTACAAAAATATATCTCTATCCCTTTTAAACTTTCTACTCTTCTAATCACCTTTTGACTTTTCACGACTATTATTTGATATGAAGGGCCACATTGTTTTAACCTTTCTTGTAATTTTATAATCTTAAACTGTATTTTATTTTAAATCTAAAGTCCATTTCCTGATTCTCACCCTGTTAGAAACATCTGTCAGTCTCATACGACATTTAATGCAGAGTGGCAAGTATGGTGAGTGAAGAGTGAAAACATTAAAAAAAACATGCCGTTTATTTAACATGCATTATAAAAAAAAACATAACATTATACATTGCTCCACGAGCAATAAAATAAGACTATCGTGAAACCCACACAGGGAATCAAAAGAACAACCGTCAGAGTCAGCACACATAAAACTACAATTGTTTAAATACAACTGGGCTGTCCACATACACGTGTAAATTTGCATAAAGTTTTAAAATAAAAAATATACAAAACTTAAAATACACTCACAGTAACTAAATAAAGAAAATATAATTACAAATGATGACTAGTACATTTGAAATCGTTTACAATCTTAAAGTGTTGAAAATTGGATATAATCAAACCAATACTTAACCGCTGGTTAAGTCCAAGTAATCCTAACAACATCTTATTCTCCCGATGGTGGATACAGCTGAGGTTCCCCGTGCAACCTTCAACTCAGCCCAAAACACAACATTCTCTCCTATTCGGTGTCAACATTATTTCATTGCAAACTGTTAAATGAATAGGATTCATAGACCATCCACAAGCAAATCTAATTATTTAGGATTTTCTTTATAAAAGTATATCACAGAAAATTAAAATATTAATATTTTTATGTATTTGGATAGCATTAAGTTTATAAACAATGAAATAAAATAATTACTTTTGAAAATTGAACAGTTTTAGTTCATCATATTTCTTACACATGTTTTATTTCCATTAGAAGAACATCCCTAAACTAATTGCACTATGACTACCTTCATTGCATAGTTAAAATTCATAGAATATTTTATGTGTCTATAAATACATTTAACAAATCATTCTGTACCTTTGAGTACGTAAAGACGATATACCAATATTTTGCTACCGTTGTATAAATGCACCTACTACTCATCCTTTTTTTTCTAACTATCGTAACTATTTTATCTCTTGCCAGGTACCTCTACGACGTGAACGGCAACATGAATTCCTTCTGGAACGGCGACCGACAGATTGCGATTCGCTACGACGCGGGTGACAGGCTTGCAGGATACGACGACAATGTTCCCTACGCAGTCGACTCTAGGGGGTTCGTGGTGGCGAGGGGTACCGAGAAGTTCACCTTTAACTCGAAGGCGCAACTCGTGGCTGCCTACCTCCCTGGTCAGTACGAGGTCGCCTTCACCTACGATGCCCTCAACAGGTTGACATCGCTCAGCAACGGCGACCGGAATATCACCCAGTTCTTGTACGCCAACCCCAAAGATCCCACGAAGGTGACGCATGTACACCTGCCGGCTGCACGTACCACCGTATCGTTGTTCTATGACACCAACGGACACCTCATGTACATCGAAGACACTTCCTCCAACAAGTACTTCGTCGCCTGTGATCACCTGGGATCTCCACTTGTGATCTTCGATTCGGAAGGAAAGATCGTGAAAAGAATTACGAGGTGAGTTTTTGTCTTTTCTTACTTTTTATAGCACCCAATATAAATGTTAACTTAATATGTGAGCATGTCAACACGTCAACCTGTACTTACTTTCAAAGTTTTGGCCTTAAAACATATCAACATGTTTAGGATGAAAATGCAAAAGATTCTGTTTAGAATTCCTTTTACCACTGATTAATAATAAGCGGTTTTCTCGTGTGAGGGCTAAAAAATTCCCAACCAGTTAATATTAGAACAGTGGTATGGATCTTTATGACCCAAAATGTATTTTGTGTCCAATTTTCTCAAGGGGGTACTAACGAAAACTTTTCCTTACTTTATACCCTTAAAGTCTATAAAAAATATATTGAAGAAACTGTGAATATGTGAGAAATAGTTTATTTCCAAGTATAGTAACAAAACTGTAAATATTTGTTTAAAGTGCAAAATACCGATGTATAGAAAATGTACCTTTTCGCTGTCACACGAGAAATCCTCGTTTTCTTCAATGGGGGAAAAATCCTAAACTGATTCTGTTGCTTTTTCAACACGTACATATTGACATGCAATAAGGCGTTAACACATTCAATTTACAATTTATTTTCGGGATGAAAAAAGCAATGATTTCTTAAGAAATAGAAAAACACATTTAACTTATTTAAGACTTATCACACGTCAACCTGAAACAAAATAAATAGGTTGAAAAGTTTTACTGTCACACGAAAATTAATCGAATTCTTCATTTGTAAATGGAATCATAAACTAAATTCGTTGTTTTCATCAAAGCGTAAAGGTTGATGTATGATAAGATTTCCAGAAAGAGTCGAGATAGACAATCTTGGTCTTTTCTAGTTGATCCATTCGTGGCAGAAAATCATATTATTTCTTTAACACATATTTGCTGAGAAGCAAAAGGTTTACAGAGACATAGTAGTTTTTGAGTTTCCAATCTTTGATATAAGTCTTTTTTTTCTGTCTTCATAAAATAAAATATTTTGCTTATTTTAGAATAAAACTTTTACAAATTCTTTAACAAGATTCTAACTTAAAAAATTATTTAATTTTGTTATTTCAAGCAGTATATTTTTTAAATATCATAAAAAGTAAACACAGGGCGA
>CM063506.1:162404540-162412040 GCA_032207245.1 Pardosa pseudoannulata | reverse complement strand
ATAACCACAACACTCTAAAAGCTATTTTATAGAAGAAAAAAATCGAAAATCAATTTATATGGAACTTTTAAAAATTAGAGTTATTTTAAAAGTGTCTATCTAAAAATCATTCCATTTTAATTAAATAAAAGGGGATGAATTATCATTAAATAAATACCACTATAAAAGAGAAGTTAAACTGGAATTTATAAAAAATTAAAAGAAATTACGAGATGTCATAAAAACCATAAAAATTCTCTGCTATCCCTAAACTTACTTTTTTAAATAGCTATCCTCAAACCATAGACTAATGCTTTAGTCTATGCCTTAAACTTTCTCTTAGTTTCTCTTTTATTTTTTATTATCTTAAATTTATTAGTTTAACTGGATGGGCCATATTTTTCATAACTTTAAATGTGCTTAATTACTTAAAAGACCTGCATTTTTATTTAATTTTGTGTAATTTTAAAGGACACTAGTTCATGAATTTATAAGTCTCGCCAATTGGGGCCAATGTATCTGACAATGTAGTCAGCACAAATTGTAATATTACTAATTTCACACGGTATGAGGGCTGACAAATAGTTCAAAGGCTTCAAAGGTGGTGATGCAACTGGACCATATGGGCCGAGCCCTTCAATCCAGAGGCTTCTGTCAGTAAGCACAAAAATGACAACGAGCGAAAAATAAACTCATAAAAGAGCAAAGAGATAGAAGGGTGGATTCGTGAGTTCATAACACAAGTGACAAATAGTGAAAATGAGATTAGTGGTGTGGTTATCAGAACATAAAATGTTACTGGTGGTTGTTAGTACTATTGAAGATATTTCTAAAATATTTCCACCTAATATGTGAACTAAAAATTGTCCATGCAGTATTGTGCTATTAAAAAATTGATGATTATGGAAATATTTACAGTTAATATTTAAGTAATTACACTTATTAAAATTTTAGAATAAATTATATCCGCTAAATACTTTGGTCAGTTTCACAAATGGATTACCATCCCTGACATGTGTGGTCTATTTACTTTTTAGGTCTCCCTTTGGAGAAATCGTTTCGGATTCAAACCCCCAGTTCTTGCTGTACATCGATTTCCGTGGCAGCGTCCGAGACCCCTTCACGCGCCTGCTGTTCTTCGACGGACGGGCCTACCAGCCGGAAGTGGCCCAGTGGTCGACGCCCAGGTGGGAAGACGTCTCCAGGGTTCTACACGCCCCACACAGCATCCACATGTACCGGTTTAGGAACAATGATCCTGTCAGTCCAGGAAGCGTTGAAGAAGATCTCATGATGGGTAAGTAGAAAGATGACCATCTTGTTCTGATTTTGGAATCAGATGTATTTTAGATTCTCAATTTCTTATTCAATTTCTGAAATATATCCACTTTCAATCGAAAACACAGTTTATTGCAATTCCAGTATGCAAATTCTTGTTTCAAATCACAAAATATCACCCAGAAAGAGTTTATGGCTTAAGAATACGCAATAAATTTTCTCCAGAAAAGTGTATGGTAACACAAAAGCCATATTTTGCCAACTTACTCAAGAATAACGACAAAAGCCAGAATATTGCCATTTGCAATTTGCAGAATTGTAAAAATTAATGATATTAACTGGGTAGAATATCACACTGATTTGAGACCAAACTACTGGAGGTAAAAATTGAGGGTTAAAATAAAATATACATATATTTAGGACAGTTTGTTTAAGAGGATAGTCATTAATTTTTCACCACGCCTATTTTAGGATATTGTAGCCTATTACATCTTCCTATTGAAGGAACCTATAAAGAGGGTAGAATGATATAGAACAATGAACGTTACTAAAAGTCGAATGCATTAATGCCGTTAACAGCAATACATATGAAAATCTACGGCAATTCTCAATTTGTGGATGAGTCTTTTAGGGTACAATTTTGTTTGGTCTCAAATTAGTTTCACATTTATTTGAGTTCAAATCACTAGAAGGACAATTGAGGATTGAAATAAAATAAATTATAAAATCATTTAAGATATTTTGTTTAAACAGATAATTACTAACTTCTCAAAACATCTTTCTATTCAAGGAATCTATGAAGAGATGCGAGTATTCCGTTCGAAGGTTAAGTGTTTCTCATAAACACAAATTTAATGAAATATAACATTAAAAAATTTCAAATGAAATTGTGTAAAAAAAAAATCACAGTTTATAGCATTTAAAGCCCCTTTTTATTTAGTAATATTTGAGGATTATTTCTAAAACCTTAATTAACAGGAGTCATACAAAAACGACAAACTATCCTGGCTTGACTATCGCTACTTAGAAATTCCACAAAATTGCCAAATTTGGATGAAAAAAAATCTCTGCGCGTACTAGGCACACAAAATATCTGTACCAATAAAATGCTTGAAAGTGTTATAAAAGTACCTGAGAAGAAAATAAATCTTTAATTTAAAAAAGAAATTAAATGGATTGTAGAATCGATAAAGATGTGAGTTAGTATAACTTCTTTATAAAGCGTGGATTCACTTAGGCTGTTCCTTTCTAAGAAATTGGAATTACGTTTTTGATAGGTTTTCATCTTTCTCTTGGTTTTTATTTGGAAATCACGCTATCATAATGTACGAGTTAAAAAACTAGCTAAACTGAGAAAATTTCCTTCAATTAGACGTTTTTGAAAATTCATAGACTATATCAATATAGATATGCACTTTAAATTTCTAAAATTTATTTATTAATGGATCCGTAGAATGTATTATTATTTTCACACTTAATCAATAAACTTTAAATGTGTTGACCTTAGTTTAATAAGTTACAACTGAAGGCCTTGGGGGTTGAAACGTAATAACCCCCATTATTGTAATTTAGAGATAAACAGATTTATACTTCAGAAAATATTTATTATTACATATTTACAATTCTAAAACTTACTGTTAAACGTTCTCTTTTTTGTACATAAAATATAACAGACTGAACAATTTAATGGGAGATATAATTTTTTACGCCCGAGATCTTAAATTAATCTGAAATGAAGTAACCGGGAAAAGTTGTTTCAAAGCACAGTTTATATCATTGTTTATATATACACAGAAGAAGGTTGGGCCAGGAAAGGCTAGTGTTCATGATAAAATGAATTAAAAGATATTTAACACTAATTTCTATATTTCAGGTCTCCCAAAATGGCTTTCGTCTTTCGGTTACAGTATGGACCATTACCTGCGCAATCCTTTCTCCGGGAAGAAACTGATGCCTACCCAGGTGTCCATTCCTCAGAGCCTGCCTGTCATTTCAGGTCTCAGTTGCACGGCGGAAGTGGTCACCAGGAACTTTGCAAGACTCAGCGCATCTCCCCTTTCGGACAACAAGTGAGCCAGACCATTTAATTCATGTTCATGAATATCATTGGTCACACACATATGCATGCACATGCGGGGGTGTTAATCAGTAAAGCACATGTATATTTTATGAGCCATGGTTGTTAATCAGTCACGATCTTGTATATTTTCTAAGCCATAGTAGTTCAGCCTTTAAAAGTCGTTGATCTGTTAGCCGGAAAATTGTGAGTTCTAAACGGAAGCCGGCCAGTCATGCTCAGTAAAGGTATCTTCGGTGCATAAAATAAGTTCGAGGTCAAAATGTTCTCCAAATATAAACGATATCTCGTACGTGGCAGTCCACGGCTAGAACAGGCCTTTGGAATTCTACAAAGTATTCCACTTCAACCTTGAGAACGTCAATGTAAAGGGCCGTGACTGGTTATTATGGGCTTTTCTGGACTTTCCCACAGTCCTCCGTTGAGATCTCAATTATTTTTCTTTTCAACACTTTCACTTCTGCTTGGGTGCTGCTCCTAAATTACGAGGGATCACTCTTAGATGTCGAACCTTTCGAGGCAGTTTCATCAATATTTCCTTTAGAAGTCTGCCGAACGATACCCGAATGGTTAGGGCGCTTGAGTAATATCCATTGGCTAAAACCGCACTTTTTCCAAAGCGACTGGTCGAATAGTTGGGTGCGGGCATTCGGGATTTGTGGTACATGAGTTTGTGGGTTCGAATCCCACTGTGGCAAGGATATTCTTAGCCGTTTCGAATCGGCTTTAAGCTGTAGGTCCATTCTCATTAGCCCTAGTGTATGAGAAAAGTATATCGTAGCTATCCAAACCAAACCAAAGCTATTTAAAACAAAAAAAAACCCCGAAAATATAACCAGCGTGGTGCTGAAAGCTGCTTTTACATCCATGTATTGGATGAATTGTATTGATAAACGCCAGATTTCAAATATCCACTCAACCAGAAGCCTGAAGGGGACAAATCTGGAGACTGAGGAAGCCATAGAAATTTACATCACCAGCTGATGATTTCGCTTTCGCCAAATGCCTATAATAGAAATGCCTTGAACATAGTAGCTGTCTGCCTAATGGTTCTGCTCTTCACAAATGTAAAGGAAGAACGCTTCATAAATGTAATGGAAAGGATTACATAAGATATTTAAATACTTATATATATATCTTTCAATAAACATTAGGCATTCTCATTGTCTATTGATATTATAAATTATTACCTCTAATATTTTTATTCACAAACTGTATAGTGTTAAACTTACATATTTTTGATTATAAATGCATAAAATATTTAGTATATATATACACGTGCATATATAAATATGTGTATATATAACTATGTAAATATATGTATACACATGCATTATATCTATACACACACACTTAGATATCCATTTCTCCCCCGCAGGTATTTCTCTGAGCTAAGGGCACAGTTCGCCAACCTTCCCTCTGTCCTCGGCGACGGCCTGCTGATGTCGGAGGACAGGGGACGTGCCGTGGTGCACGTCCTGAGCGACGCTAGTCCAATCCTACGCGACGTGATGACGGAGGTTCTGAACGACACGGCCCGCGTTGACGTCCGCTTTTCTCTCAACGGCCAGGACTCATTCTTTCTGGTGCAGTCGGACCAGAGGCGCATCCAGGAGGACTGGGACCAGCTGCAGAGGCTCGGCACCCTCTTCAACGTCACCATGCATGCGGGGGACACGCACGTCGACCTCAGGTTGAGGAGTCCCGCCCTACTGCTCAACATTCGATACGGAGGTAAGAGAAATGTTGCAAAGGATTAGGGACGTGTTTTACTTCTTTGTCAAGTGTCTATGTCTTTTGATGGATGTTAGTTCAACCTTTCTGTCTGTCATCATATAATATCTTGATAGTGCGGCACGACGATTTAATTTTTTCCCCTATAATTAATTCTTATACTTAATGACTGGAGTAATTGTTGGATATTTTGGTATACCATGAAAAGTTCAGTTAGAAAGGTTTGACAATAAAATATTTACTGAAAGATCAAATCAAAATTAAAATGCAAAAGTGAATAGTCGCACATGAAATTGAAGGAATGTTTCCAATCATGACTTTTTAAATGTGACACTATGTTTGCTGAATTTTTAAATACCATTGAAAAATAAAAGAAAAAAATAAATATATTAACTATTTTGGATACTGAATAAAGTATTTTATTTTTTATGTATATTTTGGCTCTCTTATTTTTAATAACTTTAAATATTTCTAGCGAAACGTTTGTCATAGGGAAGGAGCGAAGTGTTTCAATAGATTCACTGAATTTTTTGGTAGACGGTACATGTATAAAAGCTTGTTTTAGTGATTCATATGCATATGATAACTTCGCATCTGATGACGACTAAGCCCTATTCTCATTTTAAAATATACATACATACATACTTAAAAGTGCAACCATTCGAACTAGGGTCGCTGAAACAAAGGCCTTAGGACAACACGGCTGTCTACTGCTAGTTACTCCCATCAAGGTAATGTCTATTAGACTACAGGTGTTTTTAAAAAAGTTAATTCTTTTACATTAATACATGAAAAAGTTTCTAAACAATATTCTTTTTACAATAATATACGATAGAATACAATAATTAATATAATAGTTAAAAATTACTAATTAATATAAATAATACAATATTAATAATAATAATATAATATTAATAATTAATTAATAATTAATATAATATTTAAATTACAATTTATATAAACAACTTGTATAAATGGTAACTCAAAATCTTTTCTAAACTAATGATATTTTGAGAAATTTAACTCTTTCCCTTACACCCTACCCCAGGGAGTCCGGACGAAGAACGGAAGCGTCTAGTACGTCACGCCCGCAAGAAAGCCGTGGAGGACGCCTGGTTGCGGGAGTCTGAACTGGTGCGGAACGGCTACAAGGGCAGCCGGGCGTGGAGCCCCGAGGAGAAGAGGGAGCTGATGGAGAAAGGAAAAGTGTCCGGCTATCACGGAACCTGCGTCTACGACACGGATGTCTATCCGGCGCTGGCAGACGACCCCACGGCCGTGGCATTCCACAAAATCACAGATGGAACGACGTACGCTGACGTCTGAAGGTAAGTCGGAGGGTGGCATGTATGTATATGTCCATATCAGGGGCAATTTCAAGAGTCAGACCAGCGTGGAGAAGGGAAGGGAGGATCATAAATATTTTGTATCGTCGTAATGTCTCTAGATTTTATGGGAGTGCACGATGGTGGTTTCTTGACCTTTTCTGGACAGCATCCCCTTTTCGGAACTTCTGAAATTGGCTTTCAGAAGTATGTCCTGGTCTCATGAGCCTTCGTGTCTACAATAATAAAATTGTTACTGGTATGGTTTTCGAATTAGTTTAACATTCTCAAAGTGGCTTTCTGTAAGTGTTTACAGGTCCTGTGGGGGGTGGGGGAGGCTCTAATGGGACATAAAAACGCAGTTAATTGCTCACAGTTAATAGCGTTCTGTACTCTCCCTCGCTAAGGCGGTCAAAGAAATTCTCACTCCCTCTAGGCAGCCGTAACTGTCCCTAGCACCTCATAAGAACGAAATCGAGAATGGGACACAGACTGTCCCTGACTCTATAAAAATTTTAAATGATCAAGGGTCATTCTTGCGTCCAAAAATTGCTAAGCAATCGTAGTCTTATGGCAACAAAATCTCATGATTAGCTCACTGTGTGGCTGACATCGGTGACAAATATTACATTGTTAGAGATTTCTGAGTAGTGCTGTTACACTGTAATGACAGTTCGTTGTCTGAAGCATTTTGAGAATCAATTAATGTGAAGTTCCACAACGTTGGACTTTGCTTTTTTTTCATGGCTTCATGACTACTTGTCGACTAGCAGTTATTTTAGCCCATAAAATCTCGTGAAAATTAAATATTAGGTGTTAATCTCCTGTGTAATCGGTAAAAGATATTCTTGTTACATGCATATGGTGTAAATGCAGTTTAGTGTGCCCCTTGTTTTATTGGCGATATTTTTTGGCGCCAATAATGCCAACATTAAATTTAAGACGATGGCAATAAACATCTATAAGAGTGATAGAAAGCATTAAGTATACTCATTAAATTCAACACAGTATAGATATAATTTATACACAAATTGTACAAAATTTTTAAATTTGCAAACACACGGAGAATTTTTTTTTTAAATTTTGTAAATCATACGAAGGTTTAGT
>CM063506.1:162389540-162397040 GCA_032207245.1 Pardosa pseudoannulata | reverse complement strand
TTTCAAGTCATGAATATATCTTCAGTTACATATTCTGTCTGTATGATATAGCTGTATGTGTGTAAACACGTGACTCAAATATACAACATATAAAATTTAATAAGCAATTCATATACTGTAATTGCAGATTTGTTTTGGTGTAAGAATCTAAAGAAACTGATTTGGAAATATGTCTGCGTGTGAAACTATTGATTTACGCTGTAAGTATACTAAGAAAAAGTTTGAAATTATATCCACTTGTATAGGACACGGTACCTTCTGTTTCTATAACAAAAAGTATTTGAAATTGTATCCATGCGTATAGACACGGTACCTTCTGTTCTATAACAAAAAGTGTTGAAGTATTTAGGTCACTGGGACCATACCTTTTGATCTGTCACTAATAAAGGTTAATTGGGTTATGACAGTGTATGAAAGGGAAAAATGAAAAACACTACGTTATAGATAGATGAAATTTCACACGTGGACTATAAACTACAATTGCTGATATATTATGTAAACAACAAGAAATATTTTTCACATTTTTTTTGCAAGTGCCCATGATAAAACAAAAAACACAATAAGTAATATGAATGAAATTTGGTTATGCTTCTGTGAACACAAAATTTGATTGTGCCTGCAGCTAAATGAAAATACTTTGATTCTTACACAAAAACAGTATATCTGCAAACAACTCCAAAATTTCAAATTCGTCTTCACTCTGGGACCGAATCAGTCAAAATGTACTTACCAAAAAACACGTAATGGATTTGTGAGACATTTCTGCAAGTGAAACAGCACGCAGTAAAATCGAAGGGGATTTGAACGTGTCTCCATTTCACAAAACGTGTCTCTGAATTGGCCGAAAACGAAGACACTTGACTCTGTTTGTAGATCCGGTTTGATGTTGCATCTGCTCAAAGGACTTCGATATGGGAGCTTCTCATGTTTCGTTTTTTTTGTTTCTGAGTGAATGGCCAACGATGGCATGAGAATAAATAGCAAACAATGTGATGGATGAGAAACATTTCTGTTTTTCTTTCTGAAAGACTGTTATTGTGATGTTCCGATGAATTCATCTATGGACAACTTACTCCCTGTTGCTGAAATTACACATGAAATAAATAACAATGTGTTTTTCATGAAGTCTCGACTACTTCTTTTCTTTCTCTTGATCTTTTCTTGCAATTTTATTTTCCAGGCATTTACACTTCCTTAGTTACACACACACAGTCTATTCTACGTAAACAGCGGTTAGACAACATAATTTGGACACATGCAAAATGAAAAAACAGCTTTATCAATAAGCTCAAGACCTTTCTTTTTGCTGTAAGTATAGAACTGTACCCAATGAGAAAATGAACAAGTGCAAGTCATTATTATTTCCAATGCAGGGACACTTGCTTTTAAAGCCTAGCCATTCGCCACTACCAGGGCTAAGCGTTTTGCAGGCAATTTTATTATGGGGGCCGAATAAAGGAGGTCAACAATTACTCCTTTTGACAGCTTAAGTGAATTCTAGTATTTTAGGAACAGAAACCCCTACTCAGGGTTGACCTGCTAACTACAGCGAAAGTTACAAGTCATATTTTGCAGTCAAAGGTATACGTAGCCATTTATTCTTCTAAAAAGTCACTAAAGGTGGAATCCTCTGCAATTCTCATTCCCAATTAAATAGCCACTCCTCCTAAAAAGTTCAAAAAGCGTTATTGGAAGTGGAAAGCTTTTGTGCGGTTCACTCTAATGTACGTAGGCCCTCTTGCAGCTTAACAGGTCAAGTGTGTAATTAGAGGTGGAAACATTTTACAGAGTTTATCTTCTAAATTACTTTACAAAAGTCCAATCATGTTGTTGCCAGTGCCACTTGGCTGTTACAATCACGTATGACACAAGAATTACGGCGAAGGATTAGCCTTTCCTTAGACGAGCACCGTTATAAGAACGTCGTATTACATCGGGTGGGTCCTTGTACTTAAGAATCAGGGACTAAGTAGAAGACACTGGCTTAATCTTTCCCTCTCAGATGTATTGTTTGAGAACTTGGAGGACATAGTGGCCACGAACATTTACATTCTGTGCGAAAGAGATTTTGCCATAGATAGGGTGGTCCATAATTATAGAGGACATTTCACGATTGAAAACAAGTTATAAAGTAAGGTTTCTGCATGTTTGTTTTGCTGTGTATATCTGATGAAAGACAATTTAAAACTATTACCTGAATCGGAAAATTTATTCGATGTCAGTCTACAAACGAGTACCGGACAGAAAACAGCAATGTGTCTTTTGTTGGTCAAGGGAAGCAAATCCATTTAAGGACACTGTTGTTGTTGTTGTTGCCAATACCACTTAGACGAGCCAAGCACGAGGACCATAGGTCACACGAATCAAGGCACCTTCCGTTTGACGAGTACCGTTAGGGTGAAAGAATGGGTTAGCTCAAGTGAGTCCACATCATTTAGAATCCCGGACTAGAAGACAACCAGACTGAACCTGCCACTTCTAGGTCATCTTTTGGGAACTTGGAGGACATTGCGACAAGGACTTATTTTAAGCGCCCCAGTCACCATTAACGAAAACGACGGATCTTTGGCTTGAGCCCCGAATCCGCAATATTCCAGTTACGAGATCATCCTCTGTTCACTACATAATATCTTATATTTAAGATACGCACTGATGTATAATTGGCAGAAATGATTATGGTATTAACCGTTTGAGTGCGGCTAAACGATATCGCTCTTCACTTGTTATGTGCCAAAAATTCGGAGAAGCACGATAGCGCTTCTCTTGTTTTGTGCCAAAAATGCTGAGATGCTGCTGTTGGTTAGTATAATTTTCGCATCTATTGAGAGCAGTTGAATTCATATCAATCGCAGTTTGTATTCATTTTACTCAATTGTGATTTTTAACAATATAAGAATTAAAATAAAATACAATGGTAAGTAGTAATGCAGTAGAGCCATGGATTGGGGGTACGGTAGACAAAATGAGCGTGTTTTATTTATTTATTTCTTTATTTGTAGTAAAAAATCTTTTCGTTGTTGTATAGAAATTATAAATTGTTTTCACATTCTCAATAAGTGTTATACTAATCATTATTGATGCTATAGAGGAGGAATGGTTAGCAAGCAAAAATGCCACAGGAAAACTACCAATAAGTACAAAGTCTTCTTTAGAAAAATGGCCTGGGTGAAACTTGAGACAATGGGATGTATGCCGTAAAAAAATGGCAATGGAATTAGACAATCCAACTTAATTTGCGCTATATGTAAAAAAAGGAATACATGGAATTTGTACAGCAAAACATTCTTGTAGTAAGTGAGAATAACGAATATTTTTGTTGGTAAAATTACTTATTACATAATAATGATTGTTAATTATAACCATTTCTATTGTTCTCCAAAAAATTACTACGCATTTCATTCCGCACTATTAGCATATATACAGGTTGTCCCAAAAGGTCATTTACAAACTTAACATTCTGGTCTGTCATATATTGATGAACAAGATTTACATAGGAACGTGTGTTCGGAAATGCAAAGTGTGACCGCTAGAGGGCAATAATTGCAGAAAAATCGCTGGATCGGTAGAGGCGAACCGCCGCTATCCCCCGACCTCACTCCCCTGGATATCTACCTTTGGGGACACATGAAGTCCATGGTGTACGAGACAACCTAACATCGGGCATGGACCTTATCGCCAGGATCGCGGAAGCGGCAGCACGTGTCCGTGACACTCCTGGTCAAATTGAACGGGTTCGTGAATTCATGAGCCGACTTTGTGAAACGTGCATTGTGGCGAAGGGAAACAATTTTGAGCGTTTTCTGTGATGTAAACCTCATCTGTAGTAAAAACCATATTCACATCGCTGTCGATATCATTTTTTTCTTCTGCTCCACACTCGTGATCACAGCACTCTAGCGGTCGCAGTTTGCATTTTCAGACACAAGTTCCTACGTAAATCTTGTTCATCGTGATATGACAAACCAGCATGTTAAGTTTGTAAACGACCTTTTGGGACACCCTGTATAAGAAGACTCTTCATCACTCAAACGGTTAAAGAGTGAATAAAATGTACATACATGAAAAAATGACATCACGTAGTGGAAGTTTAGCAACGCAAAAGCACAGCGACGAAAAGGTCTGAAAGCACTTTTCGAAGTACAATAACAGTATTATCGTCATCAGCAGTATAAAAAAACTCAATTTTATCTGTAACCTGTCCGTACTCTCAATAAATCGATAACTTCTTTTCTACATTTCTCTCGAACCAGAAATCGCATTTGAAGGAAAAAAAACTCATTTAAAACAAATTGGAAAAATCTTGAAGGAAAAATACAAATTGAAAGATCTTATTTTTCCCTATTTTTTTTCCTTTATTTTCCTCGAGTCCGCTATTCATTTTTGCGGGTGCCTTCTTTTTCTGTCGATCGATAGGTAAACACAAGTGGAAGTCATTTATTTGAAATGAAATAACATTTGTGAATCGCTGGAGTGCTAATGATCCTTTCGTTGAATACGTGAAAGCGCTGCAGGTGAAATTGACGAGGATTAATAGACTGCGTTTACTGCTTCCCAAAACGTAGAATATTGAATTCTCGAGACGAACACAATACTGGCATTTTTCCCTTTCGCATTCTCAACAGATCTAGATGTATATACAGATATATATAAATGGTGATTTATTCTATGGAGTTAATAAGCAACTTTAAAGAGAAAAAGGAAAATTTATACGGCGGACCTAAAAGGATCATCTAAAAGGAATAAATGCATATCGGAAAGAATGTTTTGTATGAAGAAGAACGCCATTTGTTCCTGCTAAGAACAGCAATGTTTAAATTTTCCATGAGTATGCAATAAAATTCGAAACACTCATTCGACCAATCCTCTCATACGCTGCTGAAACATGGGCATTAACTAAAAGAAACAAAGAGACTCTGGCGGTTTTCGAAAAAAAAAGTACTCCGCAGCATTTTAGGAGGTTTGTAATGCAACGGCACCTGGAGAAGAACAGATTCTGAAATCTATAAGATTTTTAAGGAGTAAGACATAATAAAATTCATTTCTATTCAACTTTCGAAATGGGCAGGACAAGAGATTAGAATGAATGTCGACCGAATCACCAAGAGGATCTTCGAGGCCAAACCATTTTGAGCTCGTCAAAGGGGAAGACCAAGAATTCGGTGATGGACTGCTTTGAAATAGGCTTAAAGATACTAAAAATCAAAAACTGGAAGAGTCAAGAAAAGAGACGCCTGAAACTCGATTCTGCGAAAGGCCATGGCCTGGGCTGGCGCGCCATTGAAGAAGAAGAAGAAATGTCTAATCAAATTTCTCATTTATCTCTTTCATAACATAAAATGTCAATAACATAAAATGCCAGATAAAGGAACTCATAATAAAATGTAATTCACCAACATAATACCGGGTGGCCATAATTAAACTGACAGTACTCACAGTGTTTTGTAGAGAGCGATCTATTTGCGAGAATGACGCCACATTTTGTAGGAAGATTAAACAAGACGAGGGACGAAGGATTCCGCGAAAAAACAAATTAGTTCCAAAAGTCACCGCTAGGGGATTATTTGGCGCTGTGTAATAGAAAATAGAGTGTTAACAAATGTAAATCAATACGGAAATTAATTTCTTAACTGTGCCAATGGATGTAACGTGAAATTTGAATAAAGAACTTTTGCTCAGCGCACGTGATATTGCAGATCATGAGACTTTATCGGTGTTCAAGTAGGTTTTACGCTTTTTTTTAAAGTGTTGCCATATTGCACTTGAACTAAATCAGAAAATGTGCATAATAAAAGATAATTTTATTCCGTATTGATTTGCATTTGTTAACATTCTATTTTCTATAACACAGCGACAAATATTCCCCTAGCGGTGACTTTTGGAACTAATTTGTTTTTTCTTGGAATCCTTCGTTCCCCGTCTTGTTTAATCTTCCTACAAAATGTTGCGTTATTTTCGCAAATAGATCGCGCTACAGAACACTGTCAGTTTAACTATGGTCACCCGGTATGTCAATAACATAATCACAAACTATAACATAAAATGTCAGATAAAGGAAAATACTACCACTTAAATTCTTCTTGCCCTTCTCTCAAAACTAACGCTAGAATAAGGGCAGGTCTGACCAATATCGTTTAACAGCTAAACACGATTAACCCATGGCGCCAACCAACGGTGGGAAGCAATTCTCCGTTTAAACAGAGATTAATCGCGGTTAAACGACTTTGGTGAGGCCGGGAATTAATGCTAAATTTCTGTCCACTGACTACATTTTCCTGCTGCCTTAAATGATCAAGGTTCAAATTTTTCTCGCAAAAGAGCTGAACAATCCCAAGTCTTATGGAAACAAAATCAATTGTTCACTATCTAAATGAGTAGCAGCTTTGCAGCTGTGTTTGGTATAAATATATCTGTCTGTATTGCTAAATGGATTGAAAAAGAAATCTGTCATGTTCTTAGTTTCCTTATGACCTGTCTTACAAAAGTTGTTTAACGGCTAACTAAGATTATTCTCTGTTTAAACGGAGAATTGAGTCTCACCATTGGTTACGCAATGGTTAAAATAAGCAATCGTTCTTTGATTGGTCAACGGGCAATACCTGTTATGCTGACAAGGTTGAAGATAAGACTAAAACTATGCCAATTTGTAACTGATCTATTTAAATCTAAATTGAAATCTTCCTATTATTCTCGGCCGTTCTCACTAAAGTCGTTTAACAGTTAGCAGTGATTAATCTCTGTTAAAACGGAGAATTGGTTGGCACAATGGATTAATCGGGGTTAACCGTTAAACGACTTTTGTGAGAGCGGTCCTTAGTGTTCTTAGTTTTAAATTTGTTCTAGAAATCAAATATAAATACAGTAGAACCTCGATTATTCGAAGTAATTGGGACCGAATCTACTTCGGATAATCGAAATTTTCGGATAATCGAGAATTCATCAATAATCATCTACTTTAACATGTAGTATCGTCATTGGTGCCTTAACATTCTGGGACTGGTGCATTCTGAATTGTTCTGGGACCTGGCTGTATGACCTTCCAAATTTCGAAATATGGGGTGTTTTTGTTTATAACAGGGATGTTTGAAAGTGGGGAAGAGTACATTCATACCGAGAATTGTGCTTGAGAGAAGTAATTCTAAAAAATTAAATTCCAAAATATATATCTGCACTCGTAGTTTGGAAAGGACGGCTTGCATATAAAAGGGACGTGAGAAAAAAGAAAATTTTAAAAATATATGTTTGTAAAGAGAAAATTTTGGATGATAGTAGAAAGAAAAAAATAGTGGAGAAGAAACCGACTTTGGTTAACTGAGAGTTTAGGATAATCGAGGTTCTACTATAATGCAAAATATAAACAAACAGATATTATAAAATTAATAAAATTTAAGACCAAATTAACAAATTAAATATGGCTTCTGATTCGACTGTTTTTCCTATTATTAACACTTAAAGTCGCTCTGATTAAAGTTGATTAATAACTACGGTGATTAACTCATACCT
>CM063506.1:162374540-162384540 GCA_032207245.1 Pardosa pseudoannulata | reverse complement strand
TAATTTATTTCAAAACATCTTACAATTTTTGGATTTACAGTGTTAAAACAGAACAACGTACGTCAGGCCGTCTGGTGTTTATATATAAAAATTGTAACTTTTAATGTTATGTCATTTATTTACAGTAATTTAATTTAAATATTAAATTACAACAATATATAATTTATTGAAAGGAATGTGAAAGTTAAAGATAGTAATGAAACACGTTAGTCGCGATCTTTGCCCATATGCAAAACAAAGATTTAAATGTTAAAAATATTTTTCGCTTAAACTGCATTCGCCTAAATATAGTGATCTTTAAAATTATCACTTTTCTTAATTTCTATACGTTTCCATTCAATGAATAAATTTCATTCTCAATACTTTTGTTGGTTATAAACATTGCACCGAACAAGTCGATGAAACATTACATTCGTGTCCAGTACCAACATACCTAGCTACAGCGAAATGATTTTTTTTTTTTTTACTCTAAGAATAAAACATCGTTCGTCCTCTTTCTTGTACTTTAGGAAATTGGTTTGAAGATTTTGTAAAAATTTGTGATTGTATAGGAAATTTTTTTTCTTTTCAAATAGACGCCACTTTTTGAAAGATATTTTCAGACAGAAATGATTTCTTTTTTTGTTCAACAAATTAAAAAATGAGGCTTGTTCATGCTATGTTTTAGAAATTAAATATACTTATGTTCACTCAAGAACTTTCGTAAAGTATTTTTGTATTACATACATATTATACTCTGTCTGTCTGTCCGTCTAACCTAATCTAAACTAATCACTGAAAAATAATTATTGGACAGAATATCTTCAAATTTGAACTAAACATACTAGAAAAAAATGGAAACTGTGACATAAGAAAAATGTTTCGAAGTGAATCAATAGATGGCGTTGTAAGTGCCTGATATAGCCATCAATATGCAAAAGAACAAACTTTTGTGGTGGTGTTAAAGCACCTTGCAGGTGATATAAAAACGTGGGTATGTAGCATTTTCTAGTCAATTACAAGACGAATTGTGTACTGTGCAACTAAGGCAAAAGCCGTCATATGATGATTTAAAATGTGACTTGTAAACAAATCTGTTTTTGGTAGGCCGCTTATAGTGCCATCTATTGATAAACAGTGGAAAGTTTTTTTATATCGTTTCCCCCTTTAAGTAAATTCATTTCAAATTTGAAGTCATTATAAGTCATTCTGACTAGGGGTTCTTATTTCACAGCATTTTGGTAGTGTGCGTTCAATTATAATCACCCTGTATATAAATATATTTACCATTAGAGTGTGTTAATGTTGTGTTGCTACTGATAAATATGTCGTTTCACATCTATTTCTTGATTTGTCTATACACACATATAATTTATTTTAAACATAAAAGGATATCTATCCGTCTGGTACTTTTGTGGGGTATTAGCTTTTAAATATATATAAACCTATTTATCCTCCATATCTTTTCCTATGCATACATATAGATATCTAACGTATACACGTATCTAAATGCAGACATATTTACACACACACACACACATATATATATATATATATATATATATATATATATATATATATATATATAAATGTATATACTTGCATATATATATGCACACATACATTTACACATACATATATATACATATGTAAATGCACACATATACATGTCTATATACATATGTAAATACATATATACATGTATAGATACATATGTAAATACATATACACATACATACACACATATATACACACATACCTATACATATATACACATACACATGTATACACATACATATGTATAATATACATACGTATGTGTATAAATGTGAAATAAACCATACATACACACACACACACACACATATATATATATATATATATATATATATATATATAATATATATATATTATATATATATATATATATATATATATATATATATGTGTGTGTGTATGGTTGAATATTCTTGGACTGAAAGAAGTCTTTGTTTTTGTATTTATGACAGATTGATAGATTATATACATACACACAAATATTTATATAAATGTTATTACATTTTATAGAAGAATATACACGGCTTGGAGTCATATCCACGTACATTTTTTCTACAAGCACTATAATGGCTAACACTATACTTACACTATGAGGGGCTTGGAGTCATTTATACTCTAAGATAATTGCTTCTTAACTTTTTTTGGGGCATGCCCTACCAAGTCGATTTTAATTATCTAATTCCCACGCATAGTGAGCATATTTAAGTACTGTAGTTTCCAGGAATATTATACCACGTAGTTGAACGGGCTAAAAGTTTAATTGCTCTTTGAAAAACCAAATGCCCTACCATTGGAGCGTACGCCCCAAGATGAGAAGCACTTCTCAAAGCCCATTATAGTGTTAACCTTTTAAAGTTCACTAATGAAATTTCTTTGGGATTTAACCCCTTAAATCACGATTTATTTTCGGTAAAACTGATAAAAAATGATATATTTTATGACTGAAAAAAATATATAGGTATAGAATAAATTATTTTTTGCAATTTTAGATCTGGGGGAGGGGGTGACTACAGTGGAAAAAGAGTTAAAAGTTATTAAAAAAAATTGTTTCTCAAACAAAGTGTAAATAATGTGATTGCATGTTTATTTTGAATTTTGCCCGTGTCAGACACGGGCAAATGCTTTAAGGGGTTAATGGTGATGGATTATAAATGTTATCTACTAACCTTATGTATGTGAAAAATATTAAAATGATTTTCGTTAGATTCGTGGGGGGAGGGGCAGTGGGTTTTAAGTGTGAAACATTCAACCCCCTTGTACAGTTCGAAAATATTATATTCTTAAAATTTAAGTAATATTGAAAGAATACTACATAATTACATGTAATAGATAAATAGCTAACTAAACAATTTATAAGTGATGTTTTGGGTAAGTATATTTATTTGAGGTCTTAACAAAGGAAATCGATTTTTTTTAAAGGGAAAGAGGTTTGAACTTTTATATTTTAAAGAAAAAAAATAAACTGTGTGTTGTGCTATCATTTATTTATAGTTTGAAGTATCAAAATCAAAAAAAAAAATCATTAATATACCTTATAAAAGAAGAGAAAAAATATTTTAGCTACGAAACCACTGTTGTTTAAAGGGTTAAAGACGAAGGTGAATTTAAATCATTTTAATCCAGTAAGAAAATGGAATGGTCCTTTATTCTTCAGTTATTCTTTTGAAAATAAGAACTCATCCGAGTAGTTTCAATTCTGGTTTTAGCAAAGCACGAAAAGTCCTTCTAGTTACGATATGCATTTTTCGTGGGAGTCTAGAGAAAAGACCGAATTTTATTTTTCTGCTTGAGGTGAAAAGTCTCATCCTCTTTCTTGTACTTAAGGAAATAGGACTGGAGAGTTTTGCAAATACGGAGTGATTGTATTGAAAACTTTACGTGTATTACCTTTTTTTTTTAAACTATGGAATAGAACATTTCTTGGTTTTTGTATAAAATTACCTAGACGAGCCGATTTTGTTTCAAATTCTGTTCTAGAAGAAATAAAGGAGCAATGAATTTGATACTAAATCCGACTTCTTACATTGAATTTTGATCTATTTATATCTTTAACACTTTTCGCGATCTGTACGTCACATATGTGAGTCACATCTGTTACTTTTATAAACTGATATATCATGTGATAAACTATAATATAAAATGTATAAAATATTTCATATAAGTTATAGTTTATTGTGTATACACATAAAATATACACAATGCACTATATAAGCTTTAAACTATAAAAAGGTTGCATATAAAATATATTTCAATAGAAAAAAACGAGATAACATAATAAGGTTAATTACAATAATATGAAAATAACGGATAGTTCACAAAACATCGTGAATAAAAGGAATTATAATTTTATATCAATTTTTAGAAAACTAGCTGTTTTATATGGAACATTTTCACACAATAGCTGATTTGCGACTTCTGTGATGATGAATATCTCTTATAAATTTTAACATATTGTATGCGGGACACGTACTAGTACGTTTTCTGACGATTAATACTTGAGCGCGGGTTAGTGTAACAACATGAATTGTTTGCGCGTACAAAAATAGCGGTATATACAGGAAAACGTAGCCGAATGTTCTTGTCTACTACATAGATTCTGGAAAAATTTCGACAAATAAAAACTAGATTTTGCATTATCAGTTTTATGATTGCTCTTTTCATTTTTTATAATGTAAAAATGTTTATGTATAACATAATTCGAAAAAATTAAAACTATATACTACTATTTCTATTGGATTTTTCATATTTACGATACTATTATAAATTTATCCACTAAAAATATATTTTTTTGTTTACAAAAGTCTTATGTTTGTTATTTATATATTTCTATTTACATATTTGTTTATATATTTCAATATGAAATACGAAAAGTTGGTTAAAAAATTAAATAATGTTTAATCTATTGAGATTTAACTAGATAATTAAATTTACGCTCAAAACGCCCGCTCCCGGTACAGTTACGCTGCGAAATGTACCTGCACAGAGTGTGTTAATACAATTCTTTAATCTAGTTGCATTATATTTTTGGCTGTGTGTGTAACCTCAAAAATTGTTTTTGGGTAGATATATTACCCTATCTTTAGCTGTAAGTATAAAATGTCATCTCAATTTTTCCATATTCATATAAAAATTAGTTCGCTGCAATTTCTTTTTAAATTCTTCATTATCATATGATTTTTACATTTGCATGTACTATATATATAAATATTAACAGAAAGACTTGTGCTACTTTGCTAAATAATGGTATTCTTATTCAGTGAGTTACCTTAAGAATAATTTTGGGGATTATAATATACCAGTTTTTATGTCATATTATATTTTTCGTGATTAAATTGAGTCTTTTTTAGTTACTACTTATAACTTGCTTTAAAAAAATACAGTTTGTAATTGATTTTCCATCAAAAATGTGGTACTTTTGATGCGAGGCTTATGGAATACAACATAAATTTGACAACAGGTAAGTTTTTCAAGTATTTATATGAAAACTTATTCATTTGTTCCTAAAACATTCTTTCGTCTAATAATGCATTTAATATTTTAGATTACTATAGTATGCACATAAGATTGTAAATATAGGCCTGGCCTTACTCTGTCAAAGATTTCTCTACCCTTCATTGTGAAGTTTGTATAGCCTTTCTACAGAAACAAATCGCAAATGCATTTTATAATATTGAAGTCATAAATGTTGTTCACTATAAAAATGTGGAAATTTTAGACTATCTGATATACGTGGAGGGCAGTATGAGATGCCAGTATTTCATATTACCCATTATTGTCTAATGGAACAGGATCACTAAACAGAAATTTAAAATAAAAGAAAAACGAAAGATCTGTGCAGCGAATATTTCAACCTTTGTTATAATCATAATATTAGTTTATATCAGTAACACCCAGTCAGATATTTTTCATAAATATTTATACATTTACTTGCAAAACGTTTTGGATGATAAAAACATAACATGGTTCGTACTCCAACAGCATGTGTGGCGAACAATAGCCGAATGGTTAAGGCGCTGATCTTCTGAGTTCGAGTGCTACTATGACATGGAGGTTCGTAGCCGTTCGGAATTGGCTTTAAGTAATAGGTGCTGGTTTTATTAGCTCTCATTTTGTAAAAAAAAATGTGGACTGTAGGGCTATAAATCAAATAAGCCAACAACATGTGCCACAAACTAGACAATCAAGCGCCAAACCGGTCCCATACGGCCGTGACGCTCTCCAGGCTTATCTCGGTGGTGGTGGGTAGATCGCGAGTATTGGGCCATTCGACCTTGCACTGAACCCTTCGAAGATCCCGGAGCTCGAACATCGCGCCGCAAGCGCAATCCACAAGCGAACGCAGAAGACGAGTACTGCGGGAGAGTGAATTTGAAAGACTACTGGATGCTTAGCGGACCTCCTGAGGACAGAAGTAATGAGGGTGGCGCGAACCGTGCGAGCCAAAACAGAAAAGAGCTAAAGGGAAGGAATTTATCTCGTTGCACCAAAAGAGACGGGAGACCAAATGAGCCAAAAAAGATAACAAGAAATTTTTGAGAGGCAACAATCGCAAACCTGTTCCTCTGGACCATCACTCAGAAGTCATTGAGACGGAATTTTGGGCCACCCTGCAGAACCCCCGTGTCTCGCTTTGCTCGAAAAAGGCCCACTGAAGCTTCGCATGGCTCGAAGAGCTAGAAAAAGCCCTAACCTAACCTGGCCTAGAAATAAAAAACTTGAGTGCCAAGGACAAACTAGAAAAGACTGTTTGCAAGGATCTGGAAATCATCTCTGATGCGTTATTAGTAGTCTCAGTTAAATTCTAACACCAAACAGACAAATAACTTGAATATTACATTTTACCCGAGTATTCCATTTGTCAGAAATCACTCGAGACTTCGTGCAGGGTTTAGAAGGTTAACATCTGATGAGTTTCTAGTACAAACAGCATTAACCCTTTGACAGTTTCATTTTTTTTCAAGAATTCTGTCAAAAAAATGTCACATTTTTTTATTGCATTTTTTTGTTCATTTTACATTTTTAAGTAAAGATATGTTATTAAAATTAACATTTCTAATATTTTTAAGCATTTATTACAACTTTTTTTCTTTTTATGAAAGCATCATTGAACTGAAATTTACCTTTAGTCTTATCGATATCCAAGTTAATTTTTGGAATTCCAGTGAAAACAAATCCAGGAGGCGGATCCGAAGGATTATCACAATTTGTAAAACACCTCGCGCGTCCTCGGCTGCACTTTCTTAAGTCCGCACGCCTCGTTCTATACCTGCCCACCTATTTTTACTGGGGCAGGTATCTTGGGTTCGTTTAAAGCCTATGTGGCCGACAATTAATCACAGCAGCGACAAAACTCTTGATTAACCATTTATTATTAAGAAGATTTAAAAATAAAACATAAATACACTTCCGTTCATACTCGAACAGGGCTCAAATAAGACCGAGGACAAAAAAATAAACTGTGCCGAGCGGACAAACACCTCTCTCGGTCTCAACTTCTTTCCGAAGAATCATGTCCGTTTTTCGTCGCACCGACAGGGCATCTCCTTTTCACCCCTCCTCCTGAGGGCCGGGGGGAATCCCCCCCTCGGTCAAGTTTTCGCCTCCACGGGAAAAAAAGTCCTTTTCTGCAGCTGGCAGGCGCGGGGGTGGTATCCATCGCCTCCCCTCATGTTGAACCTTTACCAACCCTCCGTCGGGGTGTCCGTCTTCGGCCGCCGAAAAAATCCAGGGGCCATGTAAAACCAACTCGAGTCTTGAGTCTAGTATTACACAATTAATTTCAAAAAATTGTCTTGCTTGACTGATTCTATCTGTACTACAATCAGAGCCACTAATATATAGGTTATATAGTAAACCTTCGCTATTATCATTTACAGATAATTCAGTTTCTGATTCCGAGTCACAGTTCGAATCACAAGAAATGAGCACCATACGCTCTGAATTATCCATTATTTAAAAGTAAAAATATATTTTTCAAATCTTACATCAGTAAAATTATCAGGTGGTTAGTAAAGTATAACCAGAAAACTAAACACTGATAGATAACAATGCGTCTTCTGATGCAAAACATGCGAAAAAACCCTCGCTTTTGAACCAATCAGAGTAGAAAATACAATAAACTGCAAACTATCATTTACTGGACATCTATTCCAATAATTTGTTACTAAAATTGGAAAAAATAAGGCCGAAACGGGCAAATCAGTAAAGGCCCGAAAGCTGTGCCCGTACGGGGTACGGGCAAAACAGGGAAGGGGTTAAACAGGTAAATAATTTCAGTATTCCTTATTACTCGAAACTACTCTACTTGATTGGAAATCAGAACTGTTTATCTTATGCCTAAAAATAGCAATATATTTTTCTCTAAACCCGTTCAACAAGATTTATCGGTATGTAAAACCGATTCCTTGAACGACATGTTTGTGTCCCTTTGGAAACCACAGAGACAACATTTTGAATGAAATCCCATTTCCGATGAGCAACAAAAGAAGAATGCTTCTCTACAATCCAATTCCTTTCTGTATCAACATGTTTTCGAACGTAGACTGAAAATCCATCCTCCTTTTTTCTCTCTGATTCCATTTTCTGTTGGGTCCATAATCACTCCGTGACTTAAAATCTTAAAGTTCCTAAAAAATGTTTTTATCGTTTTTCTACTAGCAGGTTGCATTCGTTTATGTTTAAAATTATTTTAAATGGCTTGTCGTTCTTCATATATCTTAATTTGGTTTTCGAGATTATTTTTATTTACCTCGAGCGTATGAAGAATTTTGGTGCGTTTGATAGTTATTTGCATCTTGGTGATTTCTTATCGGAATTTTCTAGGAAATTATGGAGTCCTATGTGAAGTAGGAATTATATATTTTAAAAGAACCCTAGAAGCTCCCAAGATTGTTTTGATCGACTACCATGTAGTAGACGGTACTCTTAAAGTCAAATTTTTGACTTGGTCTTGAGAGGACTTCATCTTTAATTAGAATCTCTCTGACTCCTTGATAGTATTACAACCCTTGGTGCCTAGTTGTAGTTCGTAAGGACTAATTTAGTGTTGAGGTCCCTTAATCCTTGATAAATCACCTTGATTCATTATTTTTGTAAAAGTTTTTGTGCATATGGGAAGTTGAACTAATATTATTAATACCGCGTTGGTGTCAAATCACTTCTTAAAGGCAACATCTGTTAAAAGGTTTCTTTATAGATACAGGAATAGTGTAAGTCATGAAGCGTAAGGAACAGAAGCTAAACTGGTATAGGATTCGCTTTAGACGATTAGGTGAACAATTTTCGACAACTCGAATGAATATGCAAGGACAAGACTTTTGCTAGAAGATAATGTTCTAAATTCCCCACTAAGCATCAAAAGCAAGAATATGTCTAAAAATTACACCACGTATTTACTATCGGTTGGTTATATTGGCTGCATAAAAAGTACACATTTCATTTCAGGTGTAACGGCGTGTCTCCCTCACAAAGACTTTGTTTCTCAAAAGAGTTTGAGAAATGTATTTCGCTTATGTGGAGACAAAGGCGTTGTTTTCCCTGGCACTACGATGTCTAGTCTTTTGTGTCCTACAAGTAACGAAACAGCAGGTCAGACAAACGGGCGCCCAAATTGACAGCCAGAAAGATGATCGTCAGAACCACAAGTTTTCAAAGGGAGTACCGTGACATTGAATCTTTCTCCGACATGAAATTCCGGAGACTCCCGGGTTTGCGGCCAGTGAATGTCTATCCCAGACCAATCATGTTGTTTGAAGATGAGATCATCACCAGATGATCCATTGATGAAATTGTGGGCCTTCTCTCTTAGAGGCCCCTTTCCTAAAAAAACGAGATGAGAATTTTTAAGAAGTAGTTAGTGGATTGAATAGTTAACGAATTTCGAATTTGAATAATCACAAATCTTGAACTTTGGGCCTTAAGAATTATCTTGAAGTTAAATAATAAAAGCAAATGCTCAACAGTAATTAAGAATCAAAAGATGTAACTGCTTACCTTTTGTTAATTCTGGGGACTTGCATGAAGAATCTGTAGAAATTGAATTAGGGATGAAAACAGAAAACGGCTGTTGAACACACTTTCTTTTATTACACAATACGTCAAGATAAATGAAGAATAAACGGAGCAATGTATAAAGAATTATGAATTACGTTAGACTTTAAACACATTTCACAGATGAATAAGAATAGAATACAGGAATATGAATAGAAATACTTTTAAAATCTAACGTCGAATCCTAAGAGACTTAGTCTATTACACATATAGTTTGGTTTTTAACCCCTCGCTCAATAGCGCCATCTAGCCTTCGGTGGCGAAATTAATCTAACAGTTAGTTAGCTAGCAGCAGCTAATACGGAGGTCATATTGACCAGTCTCTCCATCGGAGAGTTGTCTTAGCGAAAATACCACCTTGGGATAAATCTCTTTCTGAGATTGTTAACGATACCCTGTGCCTTGGTTTTTTTAA
>CM063506.1:162364540-162372040 GCA_032207245.1 Pardosa pseudoannulata | reverse complement strand
CATAATATAAATAGATATTGTGCGAAAGGATGACAAAACTTAAGAGAAGAAAATAAATGGAAATAATATTTTATGTTGTACAATAAATATATATGGTTATTTGAAACCAATCTTTGGAGTTACAATAGCTTACACCCTAGATGATACATTGAAAACGAAAACAAAATGAAAATTCACTTATCGCCATAACTTTTTAAATATTTACTTAAGAAGCTAAATTTTATATCAAATTAAAGAAATACATAAGATTTATTTTATAAATCTAAAACTTTAAGATAGGTGACATTTTGAATCTAAAGAACTAAAACCTGTAAAGAAATCAAATTTTAAAAAAATGCCTTAATCATGTTGTAAAATGATATATAGTGATCATATTAGTAGAATTGATGAGTACAATGTAAAAAAAAAAAAAAAAAAAAAAAAAAAACTAGTTGGCTTCTATTTGATATAAAAATTAGTTTCCAATTCACAAGTTCAATTTCAACAAGAACATCTGTTTTGATCTATTGATCTGGACTGAACTTTTAGTGAGAGAGAGATATATCTTAATGTAATACATCTCTTAATCTAATACTAAAAATTCAGCGAAAGAGAACTGGTTTTATTATGTTATATATATATATATATATATATATATATATATATATATATATATTCAAATATATTCAAATGATACTTTTTTGTCAGTTCAGATCTAAATTAAATATCATAAATTTAATTTTTAATGTTTTTTAGACAAATTCCAAAATAATTATCCCTATATACATGTTTAATGTTGACGCATCTTATTTACGATTTATGTGTTTACCATCGATGCAAAAAAGAAACTTAAGTGAACAAGGAGGTATTAAAATGACAAAATTTGACTGAAAATATGAAATGATTTTTTGTTTTGAAATATAAGAGTTATGTATATGAATCAATATTAAAAGGTTTTTTTAGCATTTATTTAAAGATTAACATTGTACTGAAACCTGCTTTTTGTCATAAACCATTATTTTAAAATTTAAAAAATATTTTTCAGTTTATCCATTTTTTAATAATTAGTTATTTTAAAATATTTTAATCTCTTTACTTCATACGTATTTCTATTTCAAAATTTTGGAGAAATTGATTATTAATGTTTTTGACTTAAACTGTAAATGTTTCTTTTTTTTAATGTAAATTATTTTCTCTGGTTAATACCGTGAAACGGCAAAAATAAAACAGCTGCTAAAACATTGTGCAGTTTTAAATATTTGCGTTAGATAAATAAAATTTAACGCAATTAATAATAGTTACTCGGTTCTTTATACAAATTCTAAAGATAAAAAGAAATAGATTCATTTATATTGGTTGGTACGTTATGTGCTAGAAGCGGTATTAATAAAAATTATTTCATGATTCAATTGTTTTTTCAAATAGTCTTGGTTTTAAATTAAAGATTATTTTCCAATAGATTTTAATGTCTTATATTCCATGTAACCATGCACCTAACAGCTATGACTATCTCCTTAATAGCATGTTGTACTATCTGTAATCTGCCTTTAAAACCGACAGCACCCGGTATGGTATTCATTCCACAAGGTATCGATAGGTAGTCTGAAGTAACTCGTACCAAACGCTCACCAACTGGTTCTGTGATTCCTGCACATTTCGAAACGGTAGCGTGGTAGCACGAATTTGGTTTTCCGGATGGAACCACTAGGACATTCGATTAATATCAGGGGAATTTGGAGGTCAAGACATGACTTTGGAAAGTCATTGGAATGTTCACCGTACCACTCACTGACGATTCGACGCTTAAAACACGGTGCATTATCCTATTGGTAAACACCATCCTACGCCGGAAATACTGCTGTCATGAAATAAAATTTAAATTGTCAATAAAATTTAACTGTGATTGATCTTACATTGTAAGCCTAAAGATTTGAAATTGAAGTCTTTTTTTTTAAACTTTAGATTATGTAATACATAATTGATTTTATGTAGTTTTAATAATGATTGATAATCACTAATTTCCCCCATAAGACTCAATATACATAAAAATCTTTTATTCATGCTCTTATTTCATCATAGCTTGGGAGATCTTCATGATACAGATGTATTTAAACTCAATTTTAAAAAAAGTATTAGGCAGTTTTTATTTGTGTTAGGGTAAAACTACAAATACATATTTAAATCTCCCAGAAAATCATTTTCATACTGATTTGTTTAACCCCTTCCGGTAAAATGACGAGTTTAGCTCGTCATTAGTTTTTCATTCCATACCGCACAATGACGAGCTACACTCGTCATGCGATTAAAGTTACTGTTAAATATGATAATTAATTTAGTTTAAAATTTCTAGTGTACTGAATTTGGCAACACTTTTATCACTTGTGAAAATCACAAGTCACTATTGCATATTGTTTACTTAGAATTTCTTGGTACAAGTCATTGCCAAATTAATGAGTCAGAATAAAAGAAAACCTACTAAGAAATGCCGTGTGTGTTACAAGAATCGAATTAAAAGTGAGACTACTTGGCGGTGCAAACAATTAAGAATTCCTTTGCACTTTGTTTTGAAAAGTACCACTAGCTTGAAGACTATTATCTGTATACCTTATTAATGTTTTGCTTTGATATTTTCTTAATTTTACTCTTTCTGATATTATTTAACACTATGTAAAAAGTGGATTTTAATTAAGAATATGTAAGAATTGTAAAATGAAACAAGTTTTTTAAATAAAAACTAAATGGTTATTTCATGAACAGTTTTTCATTATTAAATCATACCGGAAGGGGTTAAGAAAGCACGGGCAGAATGCGGGATAACATTATTCATCATTCCTGTTCCTGAATTTGGCGAAACGCAAAGATTACTTTGAATTTCCCGATGCGCTTAAATCGCCAAGTTTCGCCACCGTGTAAGCTATAAATAATTTAAATCTCGTGTAAGTAGGTGAAGCAGAAACGTGTCCGAGAATGTTTACAACCATTAATCTACTTCTGTATCACAATGATTTTAGTTCTCACTACAAATAATTTGGTCTTTATTTTATTTATTAGCATTAAATATAACATCTTAATTTTAAAGGGTGTGAGTGAGTGTGTGTGCATATATATATATATATATATATATATATATATATATATATATATATATATATATCTGTCTATATCTATATCTATCTATATATATTTATACATACAGTACATTTTGTACATATCGGTATTTTACAGTTAGAAATATCTACAGTTTTGTTTCCAAACTTATCAGCTTAATAATCAACCACTTTTCTAGCACAAAGTGGTTAATATTAATAATACATAACTAATTTAAATGACTATATAATTTGAATTTTAAAAAAATATAAAGGACAAAATATTTGCACAAGTTTTCTAATTCACTAAATCTTTGATAAACCAAAACGATCTTTGTTATTTTAACTGTTTAGTTTATCCAACACACTCTGGAAATGATATTCCAGAAAGTTACAAATATCTATTTAAGTAGTGATATAAAAACCTACATATAAATAAGAAACGCTCTACCATTTCGAGCATAAATATGAAGGTATGAATTATGAGAATAAAAGAGAAAAGTTCTATTCTTTCCCTTCTTGATACCGTACCCCGATAAACAGTTTGTTTAATGCCTCGTTTACCTCTTATTCTGTTATAGGTGAAACCATCTTCCGCACTTTTCCGATACGAATAAATCCGTTTATACGAACCAATACTATGATGCGATAAGGTAGTAAATACTGTTTGTTCTATTAACAGTATTTCAACAACTCCAATGCATCTTCGGAAATAAGAAATAAAAGTTGTCCATTTTATCATAAGATCGTAATCAGGAAAAATAAGGTAATGATTGGTACACAAAGTAATTCAAAATACACACACACACATACACACACACACACACACACACACATATATATATATATATATATATATATATATATATATATATATATATATATATATGCATACATATAATACATATATATGCATTATATATACATGTCAAGCCTGCAGCCACATAAAGAGTCAGATATCAGATTATTCTGCTGTAATGTCTTTATTCATGACTTTTGCAGTTTCACACCCAGACATCAAACATGACTTCGATCAGTGGGCGGTCATAGGCTAACAAAAGAACCATGCTCAGCGTAGATTCTGTAGCGACCCTACCTCAAGACGTTCTCTTCATTTCTTAAGCTTCATGAGCTTTTATGTTGATTTATTAGTGGTTCATAAGCCTGAATTACAGAGTGCGCTGTGCTTTCTGCCTTTAAACCCCTAAATTATTAATTTTACGTTTTCAAACATGACAATAATATATATATATATATATATATATATATATATATATATATATATATATATATATATATATATATATATGTATGTATATGTAATATATCAAAATTATTTAACTTTAATATTACTTCAAAAGCCTCCTCTCTCCAATTTTAATTCATTTAAATATCTTTACCAGCCACTAAATGGTTTAATCAACGGAGTATTTTCCACTTAACATTCCTTTCTGTCCTAAAACTGTAAACTTTCTGTCTATGCAGCAGTTTCCCAGGTGTTGGCGGAACATATTTTCGCGTTTTGCTGATATTGCATTTAATTCGCTTATTAAGCTGTTTTTGTTGTGGGAAAATTCTTGTTGTCAGCGCTCTTGGGTGTACTTGTGTCAGAGCAGAGTGAACTCTGTGGCTTTTGGTTGTCTGTTGTTAAGTAGAAAGGATGTGCGGTGTTGCCGCTCTGAAATAAAGTTTTAAAATTAGACTTCTGAGTTCTCTTAAATATGAAACCCGACTGCATTCTCATTACTTATAGCTGTTGAGCTTTCTCCTTGTGAAGGAGTGATATAAAAATGGATTACATACATATATATATATATATATATATATATATATATATATATATAATAAAATCGATCTATTTATCTATCTATCTATCTATATATATATATATATGTATATATATCTATGTATATATATCTATGTATATATATATATATATATATATATATATATATATATATATATATATATATATATATATATATGTATATATATATGTATATATATATATGTATATATATAATTTTCATTCAGTGTCTTTTTTTCAATACATGTTGATCCCGCAAGGAAATGAGTTAGGCACACTTATTTATCTGTTGTTCCACAAAGAAAATATTTCATCTGCCATGCCTTTCCTGTGGTTTTTAAAGAACACAAACAAGTCATTCGAGAAGCATAGATTTCCAGGAACAATATGCTTCTCTACAAGATCTAGAATGAAGAAAACTTCCGTATTGTTCGCGAATAAAAACGAAAGGTAAAATCGACATTTTTCTTATACTTAAGGAAATAGGAGTGGAGATTTTCGTAAAAATAGGAGTTTATTGTATTAAGAGCTTTTCGAAGTTTAGTTTTTGCTTTTAATGGACATTTGTTTTGAAAGTATTTCTCAAATTTAAAATAAAATTATAAATAACATCGGAAAAAATTTGCACTGTTAATTTTTTTTTAAATTGAGAGTTTCGTATATTCGTCTATGATTTACTCTTGTATTTTTTGGGATAGAAGCATAACTTGCATTTTCTAAAATTGAGATCTTCCTACCGATTGGAAAATAAACAATGAACCAACGTGGTTTTGATACGAAGACAACCATTTGGACGACTTCTTACCTGTACTATTTTCGAATATTTACATACACCATGTCTTTCTTCTTATTCCTAAGACCAAGGACGAAAAATAACTAAATGGTTAAGGAGCAGATCTTAGGTACCGCAGTTCTTTGGTTCGAATTCCAATGGGGTACGGATGTTCGGATTCAGCCCCTTGACTTACAAGTAAAATGGAATCTGATATGTCCTAAATTAATACTTAATTCTGGCTTATCTGACAATTTTTGTGCAAACTGAGAAAGAGAAAGTTTTATTTTGAAATTTCCATTTGATGTGTATCATTTAATGAGGTTTACATAGGATGAAATTGTACAATAATTATGAGTGTAAAACTATGATTTAATGTAATGCTACACTACATTTGTCGGACACGGCAGTCTACTTTGGCACATGAGATTGCTTTTTATGTCATATGATTAAACAGTAGGTCACGGTCTCATTAGCCCTCGTGTTGCAAAAAAGTAGATCTTAGCTCTCCAAATCAAATCAAAATCTTAGACTTTTCCACTAAATATCAAACAAGTAAGTAAATCTCTACAATTCTCTTCTGAAATTTATAACTTGTGACATAGTAAAGCCTGGTGAAGATACATCTGTTGACTATTGTGTATCTTCCTTAAGGGTATCTAATTTTGGGGCAGCAATTTTTACCTAGTTTATTTGGTAGTAGAAAATAAAATGTTTTTAATTGGTTCCATTCTGTTAAATGAGTTAAATGCTTACCTCAAATCCTATGCTGGAACTAATTACAGAATATAAAAAATATATTATATTTACCAACATTTTATTATTTATATACACTTCAGCTTGTAATATATATATATATATATATATATATATATATATATATATATATATATATATATATATATATATATATATAATATTTCTTCTAGTCACAATAATTATTCATGGAATCCATCTTATTACATATACCGTGTGGCCATAATTAAACTGACAGTGCTCACAGTGTTCTGTAGTGCAATCTCTTTGCGAGAATGACGCCACATTTTGTAGTAAGATTAAACAAGAAGGGGAACGAAGGATTCCGCGAAAAAACAAATTAGTTTCAAATGTCACCGGTAGTTGAATATTTGGCGCTGTGTAATAGAAAAAAGAGTGTTAAGAAATGCAAATCAATACGGAAATTATCTTTGATATACATGAAGATTAAACATTAATATTAATAATAAATCACAATTTGAACCATCAGAAGAAAAATAGGGCCGAGCGGTCAACACAAGCCTATCTTGGTACCCCACTCCACACCTCCTCCATTGTCGGTGCGACAATCAAAATTTCTCTCCTCTGCAGCTGAGGGTGGGGTTTGCTTCTGTCCCCCTCCTGGTCAAACTATCGCCTCTCTTGAGTAGGTCTTTCTACCCTCTCTTGTTGTGCCCATTTTATGCCTCACCTTAGCATCACCTAACAAATACTTAGGAGTCAGTGCTCAGGTCGAAAAATCGGCATCAGCCGTGCAGGTGTCCATCTCGTGATGATACACATCTTGAGTCTAGGGTAGCATTGATTCTAACAAACAGTTTCGTTCTATGAAAAGTTAGAAGATCGTAGCTCTCCAAACTGAAGCTATCTCTAAAAGATAAAATTAATTTACTCTGGTCAGTGCTCAGGTCGACAAATCGGTATCAGCCGTGCAGGTGTCCATTTCGTAACGATACACGTCTTGAGTCTAGTGTAGCATTGATCCTAACAAACACTTATTTTCTATGAAAGATACCCTTAGAAAATCGTAGCGCCACAAACTGAAGCTATCTCTAAAAGATAAAATTAATTTACTCTGGTCAGTGCTCAGGTCGAAAAAT
>CM063506.1:162322040-162359540 GCA_032207245.1 Pardosa pseudoannulata | reverse complement strand
GAAGGTACCGAATATCAGCAGTTATTACAACCAATAACGTGTTATTTCATATGTTCACATAAATTGCAGGGCCTAATAGGTGTGCAGTGTGTGTGTTCTCACAGGAGGTCAAATGTCTAAGGCTTCCGATGGAATAGAGGACATTAACGGAATGCCAACTGAAAAAGGTTAAGCTCTTTTATTCGGAAAAGTTTTCTATTAAAAACATTTAATAGTTTAAAAACAATTTTTTCGGTCTAATTTTTAATAACTTGTGCAACATTTATAAAATATTAAAAATTTTCTTTAAAATATATTCTTATAATTTTAAAGAAAATATATTGTGAAAAAAAATATTTTCTCCTAAATATATGGAAAAACATTTGAGAGTAGATTTTATTTCTCTCTCTGTAGTATATATATATAAATAATCTTATCGAAACAAGTTTAAAATAGATTCGATTCGAAATTTATGTTCTTATAAAAAGAGCTGAATTTTACCCTTAAATTTAACTACACAATGTCCCATCTGGCAATATATTTCAACAATAGTTACAGTTAGGTTTATTCAATCTTGTTCGCTCTTAAATGAAATGTTTCAATTTCAATAGACTGCATACATTTTTTCTTTTGTTATTTGTAAACTGTTATATATTTTCTTATTCACAGTGAAGTTCACATTTTCAAAGTTTTTAAAGGTTAGATAAAGTTAAGTGTGCTTTTTTCCAACACTCTTAATAAATTGGTTTAAAGCTTTTTTTATTATTGCTGCTGATATGAGAACAAATTATGCACAATAAATGCAATAAGACATTTTGTCTGTATTAAAAGACTGTCATTAAGTTTACGTTTTACTATCTCTGAATACATATCAATTTTATTTGATTTACCACTTTAATATAAACAACGATATGATTATTACTTATCATATTTATGAGAAAGTATAAGACCTGATTTAAATCACTAAATTTAGAAAAATCATTAATTTGAATAAATCATATTTTTTTTCAAACTTTGTTAAATTTTAAGTAGGATTTATTGTTGCATAATTAGTGGCACCACCAGCAACATGCCGAATGTCAGAGAGCTGCTCTTCGATGGCGTAGTTCAAGGGTTCGAATCCTGCTGCTGCAATCTATGTTCGTAGCCGTTTGTAATCGGCTTTAAGCAGTAGGTCCCGGTCTCATTACCCTGCGTGTGCAAAACAGGTTTAGAACGTAGCTCTCCAAACCAAGCCACCAGCAACATTAAAAATACCAATAATTTATACCTTAGCATTTCCAATTGAAGAATAATGTTTAACAGCAAAAACCTTTGTAATAGATCGGCTAAAATATTGGTAAGTGCACATATATAGTTAGATAGAATTATAGATATAGAGAGGGGGAGAGGAGAGAGAAAGAGAGAGATATATATTATGTATTTCATTTTCATATTCTAGTGTTATATCCAGATTTTTAATCTAATTTATTATCAACATAAAACTGATTAGGACATGTATATATATACTAGATGTGTCTATAGTACATATGTATCTGTATAAATGCTAAATTTATGCTATATGTATATGTGTGCATACACATATGTATATAATATATCAAAATTATTTAACTTTAATATATTCTTAAAAACCTCCTCCCATTCTAATTCCTTAAAATCTTTTTCCCAGCTTCTAAAGTGTCTTCGACTTGAAATTCTTCCCAAAGCTTTCTATCCTAAAGATGTCAATTTTCTGTCTATTTAACACGTTTCCCAGCTATCGCCAACAAATGGTTTGGCGTTTTTCCTGATTTTGCACTTAAATTCTCTGAGTAAGTGGTAAATTCTTTGTCTTCGCTCTTGGGTGTACCTCTGTTCTAGCAGAGGGATTTTTGTGTCTTTCCTTTGTCAGTCGATGAGTAGTAAAGATGTCCGTTTTAGCAGCTCTGAAATAAAATTTTAATTAGATCTGTGCCGTTCTCTTCAATGTTGACCGACTGCATTTTTATTACTGCTAGATGGTTAGATTTTTTCCTTGTCCAGCAGTTTTATAATTAATGGGTTACATATATACATGTATGAGTGTGTAATGGGAGTTTTACACCAATCAAATAAAAATGATATTCATGCTTGATAGTTGCAGTCACTGAATAGAAAAGAAACACGAAATTTGTAATAAAATACAATTTATTGAAAGAATTTGTCTTTGGCGCTTACGTCGCCAAATCGTGTAACACTAGGTTTTACAACAGTGATATGGTATGGTAGTGAAGCAGCGGAGGATAATGTTAAGAATTAGTCACATGATGACGCATAAGAAGAGAAACTAAGGGATGAAGAGGAGTTGTATAAGAATTGATGAGTTAAGCAGGAATTTCAATGCTCGAGATATTGCCGAGGTAACCACAATCAGAAGAAAAAACAAGATTGTGCAATTTAGGGATAGAATCATTAGAAATTTATTTTAAAATGCAATCCTGTTTAAGTTAGTCTTCGGTTAAAATATTATTACATACATATGTATGTAAAGATTACTAGATTTTAAAATACAATATACTTGGATTAGAGACGGAATGACTCCAGAGGGAATTCTAGTGTTAAATATCATTTCTTTAGAAATGAAATTCCAGGACTAGATTCCTTTCAGGATTATTTCTTCATTTAACATTAAATCAGTTATATTTTCACTTATTTCTTTTAATATCGTATAAAAACTATTGCTTTAAAAACTGATTTCATAAACTATTTTTGTGTGTAAACATTGAAAAAATGAGAACTGTCTGTTGGGGATAAGTAAAAACATATTTCCTGCATTTATTACATAATTAATCATAAGTAAATAATATTATACACATTAAAAAAATTAAGAGTACTGACAACTTAATCACTTTTCATAACAAAAATAATCCTAATTAAAAAAACTTCTTTTTGCTATATTTAATTAGTAAAAAAATACAAAAAAATAAAAGTAAAAATTCGATTTAAATCCAATATCCTTATTTAAATAGAGAAATAATCGGATTAATTATGGTTTAAAAGAAAGTCAAGTTATTTACCAAAATTGATGCACAAAATAACATTCTATAAACGTACTTAATAATAAATTAAAATAAATTTTCAGTCAATTTTAATCCTCTTGCTTTGTTACAAAGTAGCATATACCATAAGGTTTTTGGTTCGAAATTGATCCATGGTAACGGGAGCAACAGGGCTTATATTGTGCTTATGAAGGAGAACTGGAAATGTGCACACAATTCAATAAATCTATTCAGGGTTTTTGAACTAGTGCTAGAATGAGGACATCACAGTTCAGAGTAAGGTACAACTCTGAATCGTAATGGCTTCAATGGCAAACACAATTAACTCAAATCTCCAGTAGTAATAGATTAAAATTGCCAGACATGTTTGGGAAAGTTTTGAATATAGGTTAAGGACTTCAGACGAACTGCTGCAGGTAGAATATGTTAGACGTAGCGTGTGGTTGAGGAAGCTAAGGCTAGCAAGGATTTGTTGTGCTTATGAAGGTGAATGGAAAAAGTGTATAAAATTCCATGAAATAGATTGAAGTTTGCTTGGCCTAGAGCAAGAATGAGTACATTGGCTAGTAAGGTATAACTCTGAACTGTAAGGGCTTCATTGGCAAACACAAATAACTCAGATCTCCAGTAGTAATAGATTAAGATTGTCGGACATGTTTGGGAAAGCTTTGAAGATTTAAGAACTGGAAAGGAATTACTGCAGGTAGAATATGCTGAACGTAGCGTGTAGTTGAGGAAGCTAAAGCTAGTAAGGTTTTGTTGTGCTTATGAAGGAGAATAAGAAAAGTGCTCACAATTTCATAAGGCTATTTAGGTTTGTTTGGTCTAGTGCAAGAAAGAGGACATTGGCGAGTAAGGTATAATTTTGAACCATACAGAATTTATTGGCAGCCCCCAATAATATAAATCAATAGTAGTAATATATTAAGATTAACAGACGTGTTTGGGAAAGCTCTGGAGATAAGTTGAGGAATAGAGAGGAAGATTTAGATTTGCTGCAGATAGAAGACACTGGACGTAGTGTGTGGTTAAATAAGGTAAAGCTAGTAAGTTTCTGTTATGCTTATCAAGAAGAATATGAAAAGTGCACACAATTTCATAAAGCTATTCAGATTTGTTTTTAATAGTGCAAGAATGAGGACATAGGAGATTAAAGTATAACTTCGAACTGACCTTACTGGCAACCCCAAATAACACAAATCATCAGTAGTAATATATTAAGATAGACGAACATGTTTGGAAAAGGTCTAAAGATTGTTTAAGGACTGGAGAGGAATTACTGCTGATTGAAGACGCTGGAGGTAGAGTGTAGTTGAGGCAGTCAAGACCTGAAAAAGCCTTATGACATTTCAGCATGCACATGTTAGATATGATTCTATTTATTCGTGAAATATGCAGATTTACAGCGAGACATTTTCAACCTGTTTTAGTCCAGGCTGTCTTGTGATGAGTCTTTTAATTGATTGAAAAATTTTCTCTGTCATACGAGAAATCCAGGAATATTTCAACAGGAAGAGGATTTTTAAACAGAATTTGCTGTTTATTCAACATGTGCATGTTGACGCGTGATAGAGCTTTAAGGCTCTGTTGTGCTTACGAATTTGAACACGAAAAGTGCACTCGAATTTATAAGGTTATTAGGGTTAAATTTATGAAGCTTTTAGAAGTTCAAATTATGTATGAACGTTACATACGATGTAAATAATTTAATTCACTCCAGATGCCGTTCTGTATTATGTATGGTAAATCTAATAGTGTTGTAAATGTCTCTCTGCTTAAAAAAACAGACGTCGTACTTGAATGGACAGTAATTTATTCAGTCAGGTTAAATGTCCTGGTATTGAAGTGCAGACTTGACAAACTCTTAAACATAATATACAGTACTTGACAGTAAGTAAAACAGCTCACTAATAAAATTCCATAAACTGTAAAACACATTAACTGGATAAACTTGAATAAAACTCACTAAAAAAATAAACTCAGCCTTTCAGAAAGGCACTCTATCAACACACTAACTCAGAAGGCTGAAAATTCACATGCTAGCAAGTTGCAGTCACTTCAAAACAGCTTGAATGCAACCACATTCCTCCACGTCGGCACAAGCACTGACAAGCAACACCTCTTTAGCTGCACTCCAAAAAACCTGACCAGTATCGCCATCTATAGAAAAAAACTAAACAAAACTCGAACAAATAGTATCAAAATTTAAAGCAATAGTTTGTACTTTAGTATAAAAAAATAAAAAAAAATAGAAAAAAAGATTTTTATATTACTGGGAGACTTTAGGTTCGGTTTTGAACAGCTGCAAACATCCATGCCAACAGCGTTGTTCAAACAGACCAACTCCGGTATCCAAAAGCAATGTCCTAACAAGTCGGCCATTTTCCTACTGATTATGAATTGAGCTCGGTTTGAAGTGAGTTCCTATCATCGTTAAAAGTAAGAAAATATTCTGTTTGGAATGTTTAAAAATTTTTTTAAATAAATATATCTGGACAAATTAAAAAATATATATAATTAGAACTAATTTACAGCTGATTACAGAGAAAACTTAAGTTTTAAGCCAATTGATACAGTATTAAAATTAGGTGGGAAAAAAAGCTGGTACGCCTAAAGTATTTGGTTGGATAAAATTAGAAGTTATTTCTATATAATTGATAGAAATTTAAATGTCTAAATTTTAAATACTCTATTACATTTTTTTACATCTTATACGAGACAGTAAAAACAACCTGGACTGCTCTTTCAGTACGTATTTAATTCATATCAACGGCATAGAAAGAATCCAGAACTTATGGCTGTAATGACACTAGAATAAAATCACCTCTATTTCAAGAAAAATAATAAACACAACGGTAACGGTATTTTTTCACTTCTTTTTTTTATATTCTCTTTACGCATTTTCAATGCATTAAGAGGGATCATTCGGAGGGAAGTTGTTATAAAAGAATATTATTGCTTCGAGAGGGAGACTCGATTCCCCGCCGAGAAATGGCTACATAAGATCGGGCCATAAACGGACCTGTTGAGCTTTATGTGATGATAATTTGGTGCCATTAAGTCTGGAAATGGCTTGCAATGTGATATTGAATAGCCATAGTTATGAGATTTTTTTCCTGTTGTTGTTATAGATGTGGAGTAGTGCGTAAATCAGAGCATACGTTTCAGAGCCGGAGATTTTTCTTTTTCTGTTTGCAAGTGGTAATCCATTTGCAAAACGAAAAATATAATACATGTATTTTATTACTAAAATTACCACCCATGCTAAGGTAATTTTAACTTTTATTTATTTATGAATTGTTCTGTCATTTATGTAGACTATTGCAATATCTTTCTACATTAGAATATCAGAGTTTTTTAAATGTATATGAATGGCTTCTTTTATTAATGATTTATGTTTTATTCTAAACCCCTTTTATTAATAGAAGAAATAATCAATATTGAAGCAGCTAAGTGATACTTCATAAATTATCAAATGCGGGTTTTTTTTTGTTTAAAAAGTTTACTAGTACTCCTTTATGTAAAGAAAACTCTCAATAACTGCTCATTTTAACTTTTTTTAATTTATGAATTGTTCTGTTATGTACATAGATCATTGCAATATTTTTTACATTAGAATATCAAACAAGTTTTTTAAACTGTATATGAAATTCTTCTTTTATTGATGATTTATATTTTATTTCATACCCCTTTTATTAATAGAAGAAATACTCAACAATATTGATACAGCTAAGTGATACTTCATAAATTAATAAATGCTGTTTTATTTGTTTAAAACGTTTACTAGTAATCCTTTACGTAAAGAAAAATCTCAACTGCTCATTTTAACTTTTATTTATTTATGAATTGTCCTGTTATTTACAAAGACTATTGCAATATTTTTCTACTTTAGAATATCAAAACAGTTTTTTTTAACTGTATATAAAAGGCTTGTTTTATTAAGAATGTATGTTTTATTTCAAACTCATTTTTCAATAGAAAAACGATAGTGAAATAGCTAAGTGATACTTCATAAATTATTAAATGCGATTTTTTTTTTTGTTTAAATCGTGTACTAGTAATCCTTTACTCAAAGAAAAATCTCAATTACTGCTCATTTTAACTTTTATTTATTTATAAATTGCTCTGTCATTTTTAGATCGTTGCAATATTTTTACTACATTAGAATATCAAATGAATTTTTAAAAATTATATATGAAAGGATTATTTTATTGATGATGTTTTATTTTTATTTCAAACCCCTTTTATTAATAGAAGAAATACTCAATATTGAAGCAGCTAAGTGATACTTCATAAATTAATAAATGTTTGTTTGAAACGTTTACTAGTAATCCTTTACGTAAAGAAAAATCTCAATAACTGCTCATTTTAACTTTTATTTATTTATGAATTGTTCTGTCATTTACATAGATCATTGCAATATTTTTCTACATTAGAATATTAAACCAGCTTTTTTACTGTATATGGATGGCTTTTCTTTTATTGATGATTTATGTTTTATTCCAAACCCCTTTTATTAATAGAAGAAATACTCATTATTGAAGCAGCTAAGTGATACTTCATAAATTAATAAATGCTGTTTTTTTTGTTTAAAACGTTTACTAGTAATCCTTTACGCAAAAAAAAATCTCAATAACTTCTCATTTTAGCTTTTATTTATTTATGAATTTTTCTGTCATTTACATAGATCTTTGCAATATTTTTACTACATTAGAGTATCAAATGAATTTTTTTAAACTATATATGAAAGGATTATTTTATTGATGATGTATGTTTTATTTATAACCCATTTCTAAATTGAAGAAATACTCAACGATATTGAAACAGCTGAGTGACTCTTCATAAATTAATAAATGCTGTATTTATTTGTTTAAAAGATTTACTAGCAATCCTTTACTTAAAAATATCAATACTTACATTTTCTTGCTTTTGTTGAATTGTTCTAATCAGTTTACGGTTCAGATATCATTTTCTTTTCTATTTACAAAATAAATACAAAATTAATTAATTCTATAAATAGATAAATCGAGGTTTTGATTATTATGCTTAGTTAATTTTAATTATCTATTTATGAATTGTTCTAACTATCATTGACGTAGATAATTGCATTTTTTAACTACATTTGAATATAAAAAGATGTTTTCAAAAATTGTATATTAAAGGCTTGTTCTGTATACGAAAGTCTAAGATAATGGTGTACAAGGTCTATTTAAAATACTATTGCACTAGAACAAACATCATAAAATGATTCTCTATGGGAACAAATAAAATCTCATAAATTAATAAATGTTATATAAATGTTTCACTCTCGTAAAATGCTTGTGCTCACAATGTCCTCCAAGTCCTCTGGGGTTCTCCTTGGCCCCTTCTTATAAATTATGAGAAACCACTTGATCCAAGACATTCTTTCACCATTGGGGTGATCGTATTTAGTTGTGTGTCCTTTGGCCCACGTGCTTGTCTCCTCCAAGTATCATTAGCAGCAATTTGATTTTATTTTCTGTTTTATTCCAAACTCATTTTTCAATAGAAGAAATACTCAACGATTGTGAAATAGCTAAGTGATACTTCATAAACTAATAAATGCTGTTTTTTTTTTGTTTAAAACATTTACTAGTAAATCTTTAAATAAAGAAAAATCTCAATATATGCTCATATTCCTGTTGTTAATTGCTGAGTAATGCGTAACGTAAAGCTTACGGTTCAGAATCGAATATTTTTCTTTTCTATTTGCAATACATAAAATAAAATAAGCTTATTTCGTTGTTAAATAGCTATCTATGCTTAAATAATTTTAATTTTTATCGTTTTATTGTTTCAACTATTTTTTACTTAGCATTTTTATTACATTAGAATATCAGACGAGTTTTTCAAAATTGTATACAAAGCGCTTGTTTTATTGATGTAAGAAAGGAGAAAATATTTTGTATGAAACATTTCTGAAATATTTTGAAATAGAGATATTTCGACAAATAAACTAAAACTAAAATAGAACTGATTTACCACTATTTACAAAAATTTGTGCCTTTTCTATCACAAGTTTCTGACGACTGATACTTGAGCACGGGTCAGGTATTAATACGGGTTAGTATAACATGGTTTGTTTGTGGGTAAAAAAATAACAGTATATACAGGAAAACAAAGCCGAATGTTCTTCTCAACTATATAGATTCTGGAAAAATTGAGACAAATAAAAACTAGTTTTTACATCAGTCGATGCGGAACCACAGAACGGGAAGGTTGATTAAAAAATGAATTTAGATTTAAAATTAAATTTTTTATTTATCCTTGCGAAAATGATATATATATATATATATTTGTTTGTTTGTCTATTTATACATTTGTTTATATATGTCAATATAATATACGAAACGTTAGTTAAAAAATTAAATAATTTTCGATCTATTGAGATTTAAACTGAATAACTAAATTTATTCTCAAAACACCCGCTCCCGGTACAATTACGCTACGAAATGTACCAGCACACAATGTGTTAAAACGGCAGAAACATTAACGAAAGTATTATTGAAACATCTAAGTGGTACCTCATAATAAATAAATTAATAAATGCTATTTTATTTGTTTAAAACTTTTAATAATCCTTTACGCAAAGGAAAATCTCAATTAATTCTCATTTTCCTGTTGTCTGTTGCCAAGTAGTGCGTAAATTGGAGCATACGGTTCAGATCCGAAAGTTTTCTTTTTCTATTTGTGTGTGATTATCAATTTAAAAACGAAAAATGAGATTGCTGTATTTTATTTCTAAAGTCTCACCCATTCTTAGATTATTCCATTTTTGTTTTTGAATTGTTCTGATTGTGTTTAACACAGAGGAAAATCTTATTCCTTTTACCAAAACTTGTTTTATATACTAATATTCAAAAATTGCAAACGGGAAAGTTGTTTTATTGATGTCTGTTCTATTTCAAGCTCATTTTTCAACAAAAGAAACATCAAAAGAACTATTATAGGGAACTTGTTTCAGAAAGTGGGGCGATGTGAGTACGTTTTAGCTTTCCAACTTAATTTAAAAAATACTAAATACATTATTACATTAATTATATAGTTTATATGATTTTTACAAGTAATAAAATAAACCCGGTGTGGTACAATAACCAGTTGTTTTCATTCCTTATGTTCTTCTTGAAATTGGGACGGCATTCAGAAAAATATATTTGATCAACGGCATTTGTTTGGTATGGTTTGGGGTGCTACTCTTCTACTCTTTTGCAGTGGAGGGCTATTGAGATCGGAATCTACTACTTAACCCTCTAAGCGGTTTGCACGTACAATTCCGCCTGCTGTCACAGACAATTTTCAACCCCCAAAAATGTTCCAAAAATAAATGTGTTGTACATTTCTGACAGTGCTTTTCCCCCATGAAATTATGAGGTAGGAGGGTCAGGTCGATTGTTTAGGAACTGCACCCCTCTTTGACTGACATTTATTGAGGGATGCACCCCTACTCTCTGAGGAACAAAGACGCTGATAGCTTCTCATGGCTTTGTCAATCTCTATTTCGAAGTATTTCGTTTGCGGCAACATATATATCTCTAATTGCACCACTGAAATATCTTGGATGACTTTAGTAAAAAAATATAAATAATTCTAAAAAAAAAAATATTCGTACTTTTAGAATACGTTATTTCTTATGTGATGATCTTCGAGACTTGACGAGCTTTATGTGTATTTAAAATTAACAATCAATAATGTCTATTTATATATATATATATATATATTATATATATATATATATATATATATATTTGTAACCGGAAGTAATGAGACAATAACGAGGGTGGGGCAAAGGATGAAGTAAAAAATCATAGAACACTTTGGTAACTGACACAATAAAACTTAAACGTATTTTTGGAGACCTTTTTTTCTCCGGTAGGTTCCACTCGGAGGGTAAAAGGTGATTTCGAACGGCTACTAATATCTATGCCCCAGTGGGATTCCAACCCATGAACTCCGGTCAGTGAAATTACCATTCGGCCATAGAATTCGTTTTAATGTTGCTTATGCTTTTCTCAGTAACAAAAATTTGATTTGAAACTATTGAAGAAAATTACTTTAGCATTTTGCCCTACGCTTTAAATTACTAGATTTTCTCAAGGGAGGGGGGGCGTTGAAACATTTCGGCTTCATAGGGAGTAGCTTAAAAAAGGTTGAGAATCACTAAGCTAAGTGATGCCTCATAAATAAATAAATGCTGTTTTATTTATTTACAAATTTTACTAACATTTCTGTACATAAATTTTTTTTAATTACTTTGAATTTTCTTGTTGTATGGTAGGGAGTAGTTAATAAATCAGAGCTTACGGTTTAGAGCCGAATATTTTCCTTTTCTATTCACTAACAAACAAAAAATGAGATAGGCTTATATTTTTTATTAAAATAAATAAACAAATAAACAGAGTATCGGTATTTAAGTAAGTAATTTTAATTATCTATTTATGAATTGTTGTGTCATTTACATATATAATTTCTTTCTTTTTATTACATTTGAACACGAAACGAGTTTTTCAAAACTTTATACGAAAGGCTTGTTATGGTATACGAAAAACGTGTTACGTTTTATATACAAAAATCTAAGATGATGGCGTAGGTCTATTTAAAATACTATTGCAATAGAACAAACATCATAAAAGATCTATTGAAACAATTAAATAAAAATCTCAAATTAATAAATGTTATTTAAACACGTAAAATATGTTTGAGCTCACAATGTCCTCAAAGTCCTTAAACGATACCTCTGAGGTTCTTCTCCTTGGTCCCTGCTTCTAAATTAAGAGGAACCACTTTATCTAACACATTCTTTCACCATTGACTTGCTGGTATTAAGTTGTTTGGCCTTTGACCTAAGTGCTTGGCTCATCCATTTATCATTAGCGCAACAACTTGATTTTATTTTATGTAGAAATACCAAACTAACGCTACAACACTAGAGAGAAGAAGTGAAAGCTGTAAGATAGTAAAACCCCTTCTCTACTTTATGTCCTAAGTCCATACTTTTTTATTCCAATTAAGTGCATTATTAAGAAATAATTCTGAAGAAGAAATAAGAGTTACATGAATTGGTTAATTGATAAAAGTATTTCAAAATTTATGGAATTTTCCATATTACTTCTCCTATTACATATTCCTCGGAATAAATAATTGGATATTTTTTATGGACAATTAATTGCGAATTCAAACATTTTCTTCAAGGAAAGTTATCAGAAGTTTATACTTATTTACTAAAACCATAATTATTTAATTATGAAACTATTACCTCAAATATGACGGAAATTTAAACAGGAATTCCATATTACCCGATCCTATTCTTAATTATTTTCACCCACGACAGTTTCGTTTGTATTATAAAATTTAGTTTTCCAAAAGTTTATTCGAATCAATACAAATACTCTCAAATAAACATAAATTCTGTAAATATAATTCTTCGGGTTCGTGACGTGAATTTCAATGTATTTGCAATTAAATAGAATAGCTTTTTTCTAAAGGCGAAAGAATCTTTATCTCTTACATATCAATTATTCTACGATTTTTACGTTTTATGTTTTTGTAAATATGCTAAAGGAGTATATAATTAGAGGACTTAAAAAGATTTATCCATTTTTATATTTTCTCTTTTATTTTTATAAATATCACTTGGGCGTCTTGTACTTTTTCTTTACCATGAATATCAATTAGAATTTGCTGAAGGATATGATGTTTAAATTATGGCCTGTAACTATCTAGTTTAAGAGTAATAATTCTGTATCGCTACATAATTTAAACATCACGCAGAGATTTAAAAACAAAACGTTATTTTTCTAAAAGAAGAAAATGAAAATGTAATTCCTTTATTTTCGTTTTCATCTTTTAAATCTTCCTTGTGAATTGTTTAGAGAAATAAAAAAAAACCAATCTATTAATAGCGAGTTACTCTAAATTGAAATAAAGATTTGCAAGCATATATATTCTTTTAAATTACTTCTTTATAATGCTTCTAAATATGACCATTTTTATTCTAAATAAAAAGCAAAATTTTTTTTTATTACTGCAAATTTCAAGTCGGTAGTTTCTATTCTTAGATATAAAAACATACATGTTACAGCTCGTAGTACATTCAAGCAATACAGTAAAATGATGCAAAAATTGATTATTTTAAATTTAAGAATTATTTACTTGTATATTTAATTATTGAATTTTGTAAAATTCGCCTGAGTATCCATAGAATGTACTATAGCGGTATTTAGTGTCAATAACAACTATGAATTTGATGAAAATTTGTGTAGTAAAACAAGTACATTAATGTATTAACGTCACTAAAAGATCGACGAGAATCAAGTTACTGCTTTGAAGGGGGAGGGGGTTACAGTTCGAAACTGGATGTTAGTAGGCTTCGGTTACATTCTCTCTTTATCTAAGTTGACGTTTAAAATCACAGGATATTAACATATATGTATATACGTGTATGTGTGTATGTGTATATATGTGTATGTGTATATGTGTATATATATGTATATATATGTATATGTATGTATATATGAATATATACATATATATAAGACGGAGCATACAGGTGGTTATAGTCATGACCAGTACAAGACACAGTTTTAGTTAAAGACGTTCATTAGCAGAACGCTGGGTGGACGGATTCCCATTGCATTTATAGGGACTCCAAAAACAGAGGGATCAGCTAACATGAAGATCTTAGCCTAAGCAAACATCTAGGTCAAAATTTAAATAGAAATCTGAGAAAAATCTGTTTCCGTTAGAGTGCATTTTCCTTTTTGATCGTGAATTCCCTAAATTGGCCGCTAGGGCACTATAAAGTTTTAATATGTTAGATACCTTTTCAGAGGACGGGAACTGCATCTCCAGCGGTCAGTTTAGTTTAGGTGGTTGAAAAGGATAAAGGAAGGAGAGAGGTTTTGCCCATGATATTTGAAAATCTTAGAATATTCGCTTGCCTTAATGAGGGATTTCGGATATAAATTTAGGTTGGTATGTTTGAAATCTCATATTACGGGAAATTTACTTATAGTTTACTTCTTAAGGGGCCGTCTTCGGGGGTTTCATACAAAATCCCTACATTAATTTACTGATTTAGTTTCATTTACCTCAAACACACACTCTCACACACACACACACTCACACACACACACACACACACACACACACACACACACACACACATATATATATATATATATATATATATAATAATATATGTAACTAAATTATGTGAGGGACACAGAGACACACACACACACACAACACACAGACAGAACAGGAGAGACACAAGACACAAACACACAGAGAGAAACACACACAGACAGACAGAGAGAAACAAGAATGAGACACACACACACAGAAGACAGACACACACACAAACACACAGAGAGAACAGAACACAAGCAGACACACAGAGAGAAGGGACAGAAGAGACACACACACACACACACACACGAGACAAACATACAGAGAGAAGACACACACAGACAGACAGAGAGAAGGGAGGGAGAAGGAGACAGACAGAGAGAGAGGAGAGACAGACAGGGGTTAGAGACAAACAGACTGAGAGAAGGGAGGGAGAAGCAGACAGAGAGAGAAGGAGAGAGAGAGTGAGATAGATGGCTTTAGGGAGGGTAGAGACACAGTGAGTGACAGACGACAGACAGATAGACAGACTGAAGGACACAACACAGGAAGAAACGAGAGAAGAGAAGGGGAAGAGTGGAGGGAGAGAATGAGAGAAGGGGTAATGGGACTAAAGTATCAAAAACGAATGTCTTTTTCATTTAATCTGGTATATCATTTATTATCACGTGAGAGGATAGCGAGGGTTCTTTTTAGTTTCAGTGCATCTCTGTTTTGACATGGAAAATTTCATCTATCAGTTGTTGTTCCGTCAACTATTTCATTACATTTAATCTCAACGGGAGAATTTTTTCTTCTGTATTTGTCGTGCTTGTGTTAACCTCCCCCCCCTCTACACCGGTGTGTACTTGAAAATGACGTAGACAATAAATTTGATTGGTAATAAAGATTCTAGGAACTTTATTAGGAAATAAAAAATTCCTTTAATTTTTTGCATGTTAGAAATTAATAATAAGCTTATCTAGGAACTGCAATATGTCTATGGGATTTAAAACATTATTAATTAATAGCCGCCCCTATCCTGCAAGGAGTACGTTAGTTGAATGCTATGCATGTGGCTTACAGTAAAGTCACTATCCTCGATTAAAAAGACATGTCCGACACACAACCTGATTTTAGAGAGACAGGCATTTTTAGATCATTGAAAAAGTAATTCCAATTGGATTACTTAAAAACTAACTTACTTTTTGGTAATTTGTCTTTTTTACGCTGCAATTTTGGGCCTTCTAGGCATGAACATTTACAATCTCTCATGTCAAAAAGAGTGAAAACCTTTTATACAAAGTTAAGGGAAAAAATGGTAAAATATTTAAATCTTGAATAAACATTTATGGACGCATTGAAAAGGACAAGGGGAAAAGAATAAAAATATGCTACAAACGATCCACAACAAAATAACAAAATGCATCCAATTTTGCTTTAAATGCAAAAAAAAAAAATGTTCGAAAAGAAGAGAACTTGAAAGTGATGCCGGTGCTCTGGAAGTGTCAAATTCTCGGGAGGGATTTTGCAGTTTTAAATTATAGATTCAGATATCTCGACACGAGGATATATATATATATATATATATATATATATATATATATATATATATATATATATATATATATATATATATATGAGTGCAACACAATGCCCTTCAGAAATGGGTTGCAAAATAAAGGAGCATTTTTCACGGGGAAAAATTTTCCCCAAGATATCTTATAAATTTTTCTTCCCTGACAAATAGCTGAGAAGAATGAAAAGAATATGTACATATTTTTTACTTATTTATCTCCCTCTCAGTTTTCATCTCTCTTACTCGGAACCCTCCCTGGTGTATCGAAAGGTTTCGGAACATTATAAATTTCGAAATATTAGGAGTTTGACTTCTTATCCAATTATATCAGAATCTGGCATTCTAAGTGAATTGTTAAGATTTGCAATTTAGTTCATTCTTGGTTGCTTTGATAAATTTATTTTAATATTATAGTTATTTTCATGTTTTAGTTTAACTTTCTAGGTCACAGAATTTTAAGTTTTTAAATGTTAATATCAGTTTTGAGATTGTTTGTTACATGTTCAACGTCAAATGATATCCTTAAAAATGTAGTAATCCCTGATCGACAAACGCTACGCTAGAGGAGGTTATATAGACGGCCTTAAGAGATTGCAGTAAGCAGAATCCATATTAGAATTCAGTTTTTTGTTGAACCGTTTGGAGCACTACCATCTGTTACGCAAAACGAGGGTTAATGTGACCGGGACTTCCAAATGCCTACGAACATACATGACACAGTGGGATTCGAAATAAGGAACTACTGTACCGAACATCGGCTGCCATGTTAAGCTTCATAAATTAAGGTTTTGTAGTTATAAAGAAAAATCGGGAAGCCCCACATAAATCACAACTTTGCGTTAGTAATTCCCAGAGATTTCTATTTCATCCGAAAAGTTTCCAAGAAGGAAAACGACTTTATTGCGAAGTCTGAGAGCAGGAGTTTTAAGCCATTTCGTGGCTGTTCCGTAAGAGGAATATCCAAGAAGGTTTAACTAGGGCACCCCCTAAGATAGGTTTTGTTTTCCTGGTAAAATTATTTTCTTTGCTTTTCCAAGCTACTTGTATGCATAAAACAGTGCCACTTTTTCATTTGTTCATACAATCAGATACTCATATCAATGCATATCGTTTGTACCTGGCCCTTGGCCATAACTTTTTAATTTTTCAAAATATTTAATATTAAAGAAATATGGTGTGTCTTAAACCTGTTGTAAGTTTGTCCTACGACAATTTTAACGCTGTTGACTTTTATAACAGTTAGATTTTATTTATAGACCTGCCTGTAAACACTTTCGTTTTTTGTTTTTACTCCCTTGTACGAAATAAGGAAAGTATCATAAAATGTATCCACTACTCATCTTGACAGTTTCTGGGTAAATTTGTGCAAGTTGCATTAAACAATGGTATATAATGAGTATGTGTGGGAAAGAGTTTGTTTTGTTTGTTTGTTTTTTGGAGAGGTACGGTCTACCTTTTGAAGCACGAGGGCTAATGAGACCGGGACCTACTGCTTAAAGCCGATTCCGAACGGCTACGAACATCCATGCCACTGTGGGATTCGAACCCATGAACTCCGGTACCGAAGGACAGTACCCTAATCAATCGGCCATCGTGCGGGAAAGAGACAGAGTGAGTGTGTGTGAGGAGGAAAAGAGAGAAGAAATGTGAGTGAAGATTGAGGATGGGAAGAAGAAAGTGACTGGAGAGGGATGTAAAGCGGGAGTGACAATACTTGAATGATAGGTAGCAAGGTGAGTCGAGAGCGGGGGTAAAAGAGGGATTCGAGTTGGGAAAAGGGATTTGAGTGAATGATAAGTGAGAAAAAGAGTGAAGCAGTGAGAGGGATTGAGTGAGGGAGATAGAGTAGAAGGGATAAGGAGAAGTGAGCTAAGTAGAGAGAAAGTGATATTGTGTGAGGGAGGTAGAGGAGAAGGGATAAGGAGGAGTCAGCGAAGGAGAGGCAGTGAGAAGAGTGTAGAGTGAGGGTGTTTTCCTCTATTGCCTTTGTATTTGGCTTCATTTCTTCAATCATTGCACATGATAATTTATTTCAAATATGCTCTATTCCTTACCAAACGGCAAGCAGTATAATGAATCTTTATACAACCAAATATTAATTCTATACAAAATAAAGTATCCTAAATTTAATTCTTATACTTTCTTTTATAAATTCATTTTGAAAACGTGCCTAGTACACCTTGGGAAAATGAGGTACGCTAGGAAAAAAATTACTATATGCAAGTTTAAAAGCTTTAACCGAACATATAAGTTTCGTCTCCTTTTTTTTCCTTTTAACGACCCCAACCTCAGAATGCGAACGGCAAAAGCTCAGCCATTACGAAACATAACACTTAATAAATTTACATATAGACAACCCTCCAGCACTGTCTCTTACGACTCCGCAGCTCTTTATTTATTTTTTAAATGCGAGGTGGAACGGCCGTAAGGCTTTCCAAACAGTTGTTTCTGGCCGTTTTGACGGAGATTCGGGCGACGACAAGCATAAATGGTATGGGTTAGTGTCGTAATTGCGGTGCTTTATGGGCTCCCATTTTCGACGCCTTGGCGATTTTTGGAGCACTTCTTGCTCTCAAACGGTGAGGAAGTAAGTTGTAATGGCTGCGGAGAAAGATTTCTTTTAACGAAGGAGAAAGGAAAATGCTAATCAAGGGTTTCGCTTCTTTTTTAAACTGCGGTACTTTTACTGCTGCATCACCTGTTGCGTTTAGTCATTGAATGTTCCAATCCTATTGTTAAAATTGCAAAAGAAGAAGCGTTTTATGTTCTCTTTTTGTTTATTACTTCCGGTTTTAACTTTGTTGATATTGTATGTAATTAAAATTTTGTAAATTTTCACTTGGTAACTAAGTTGAAGGTTGACTATCTTCCTTAATAAAATTGCCATCAAATTGGGGGATTTTTTCAATATTTTTTGTAAGTAGCAAAGGGAAGAATTTTTCCCTTATTGGAGTTTTCTGCTGTATAGTTGAACTGCTTTCTGAGCATGCGTAGTTATATCGTCTTTGCCCAATAAGGTGATTTCACGCAGTAGGGCAAATCTCAATTTATGACAATTCTAGCTTTAGTTTCAAACGGAAAGGCAGTTTATTGTTTGTCTATTGGCTGTTGTAATGTTGGCAAAATGAATGGGAAGGGCATTATAGTAGTTCGTGACGTTGCGACAAATTGCTCTGTGGAAAGTACATTGCGAAGGTGGACTTATTAAGGCTCGCGAAAAAAATGCAGCTCTCTTTGGAGAATGCTTCTCTACTAAAAATAAAATGTTTTTGAAATTCAGTAAACTTAATCAAATCAATTACTAAAATTAATCTTTTATTTCATTATTTTTAGTTACGAACTTAGGACTTCTGTTTAGAATTTTATGTCTTTGAATAATATTAAAAACTGTCTTGTAAACTGTCTTTAGAATTCCAACTTTCTTATGGATGCTGTAAGAAAGTAATCCATAATAAATCGCATAGTCTTAAATCGGGGAGAATATCGTATCCTTTCCCAAAGGAAAACTTTTAATTTAATAAATAAAAGATATGATTCACACAAAACTTCTGTTCTGGTATCGATACTGTCAAATGATGGCCGAATGGTAGAAAGATATTCTTCAGTACCGGAGTTCGGGAGGTTCGAATCCTGCCGCTGGCATGGATGTTCATAGTCGTTTAGAATCGATTTTAAGCAGTATGTCCCGGACTCATTGGCCCTCGTGAGCAAAACAGTAGACCATATTGCTCCAAACATAATGGCATGCAACTTGGTATCTGTATGAGGTCACGTGCTTTTCGTTCCAGTCAGAGATGGGATAAGCGAGTAACTATAATGTTGTTCATATCGGCATAATTCACATTTTAGAATGCACCTCTGTACGTTATGAAAAATAACTATGCGGTTCTCAATGGCCTCATGGCCGAACGCTGGACGCTGGTTAGGTTAGGGCGGTGATCGTCGGTACCAGATTACGTGGGTTCGAATCCCACTATGGCATAGATGTTCGTAGACGTTCGGAATCGGCTTTAAGCCGTAGGTCCCGGTCTCATTAGCCCTCGTATGTAAAGCAGTAGACCGTAGCGCTCCAAAAGAAAACCAAACCAATGGCTTCATGTGTAGCCATTCCTGCTCTTTTACAGAACGTGCGTACACTAGTCAGTGGCAAGTAATCCTTTAGGAACGAGCATAAATCTCTAATAAAACATGATATCTCATTATAAATAGATCATACTAGCTTGATTTTGATGACTTAGAAATTGTACTCCATTGTTGAATCTGTTTTATTAACAATTTTATTGATAATTTAAACTACCACAGGCTTTTATAATCTTTAGCCCCACCTTAGACTGTCCCCATATCCCCTATACAATAATAGCCTAAGTTATCTGTCAGTCTGTCCTCAAATTTATGAAGCGGTGGTACCGGGAATGGAGACATGCGAAATGAGGTAATGCGAGCATCCATATTGGATTCTTGATGAGTTAATGTAAACAACGTTCGAAATCCAACACTTCCCCCCTTTTTTAGCATTTAATGCCATTATTTCAAGTCCTATTTTTCTCGGTTAAGATCAGGCGATTCAATTTATCAATTTGTCACATAATAAATAGGTAAAAATAACATTTATTTCTAGCATTATGACGTCATTCCTTTAACCATCTCATTGAATCATTTCTTATTTCAGATTATTTAAATATCGTCTGCATTATTTTCATCCGTTTTATCACTAAACTTATATATGACGTTAATAACTTTCTTTAATATTTGGCTTCAATAATAGATTAGGAAAATATGGGACCATTTTAAATGGAATCGTCGATTATTTTTGGTTGCAAAATAAATTTTATCACTGGTATTAACAACAAATTGTTTCTACATCCAGGGTGTAGTGAAAGTGGTAGTTTCGCTCCTTTACTTCCATTAATTACTGTGGAAAAAATATTGGGTAGAACTTAACGATCATTTCGACGTAGCTAAGAAAACATTGAACTATCTTTCTAAATGAATTCAACGTGATTCTAAACTGCATTCACAGTATCGGGAGACTTTAGAGGTGTATTAAGATAAACAAATTATTGACCGTGAACCAAAAAATTCTCAGCTGAAAAACAAACCATTTTTTACCTGCCTCATGGGGTACTTTACAATTATGGAAAATTAAAACTTTTACTGATCCCGTCATATGACAGGCTATATGCTAGTGAGGTAATAATTACATGATCTACATTAGATATAAGGCTCTAAATTCCATATGTCAAACTCAAAAATATAACTAAATTTTAGACGCTACATCATACTTTTTTCCGTTTAAAATATAGGTTATTGTGCATCACATCTGATATATAAACATATAAAGCATTAGATTATAAACTTATATATCAAAACTATTACACTTAAAATACCTCTTTAAAATTCTCTTATTCCTGTTGTTTCATATCTATATTCCCATGCAAAAAACTATTTTATTTAAAGGAGTGTTCGATAACTTAAGATTCTTTAAAGTCTCCCAAACCTATTTCTGAAGTAAATGGAAATTTCCTGCCCCCTCGCCACATTTTTCAGCTGTCCCAGAAGGATGGTTCCTATTGCTATGATCTAACTTCCTTTCTGACTATTACGAAGCCGAAAGATGGCTGATTGGTTAGGGTGCTGGCCTTCGATACCGGAGTTCCTGGGTTTGAATCCCACTGTGGCATGGATGTTCATAGCCATTCGGAATCGGCTTTAAGCTGTAGGTCCCGGTCTCATTCGTCCTCGTGTTGGAAAACAGTGGACCGTAGAACTCCAAACCAAACCTGACAATTACGAATACTGAGTAAACCACTTTCTCTTGGGAATTTCTCTTCATTTCATCTCGTTAAGGGGACCAACTTTGTAGTTGTATTTTTCGTGTACTATTCCATACTCTGCTCTTGATGGAGAAAGTTGTCTTTTTTTAGATTTTAAATAAAGTTAAATTCCACGTTGAACTCACTACTTGTTTTTATGTAGCGTATAAATAGTAGCAAAAATTGAGGATGAAGTGACAGTTATAAATTATAGAAAATATAGAACTTAATTATCAAAAAATCTGAAGAAATGTTAAAAACGTATATGTAAAGAACTAAAATATAAACTTTAAATCATATAAAAAAACTAAAATAAATTTTAAAATATTGAACTGGGATTTTAAAGAACGTAGCATATAAAGCTTGAAAAAGATATGCAATTAGTAGTTGTTAGAAAAAATCTAAAATGTTAACTGAATTTACACTGAATTAGAAACTAGAAAGCTATTTAAAAAGTTGTGTCATAAACAGCTATAAAAATGCACATAATAGTTTATAAAGAGTGTGATTTATGAAACATTGAAATATTTCGATTACAAATCGAAAGAAATGAATCTATATAGTACACGAAAATGTCAATAAAAGGTAAAATATAGTACATAAAACAGACCGTTAATGGAGCAGGTAAAGAATATAGAACAACTAAAGAGATCTGTGACATGTATAAAGAAGTGCATTCTATATAAAAAAAGTGTTAAGCATTTAAAGAATAGAATCAGTAGATGATGAACGGATAGTTGATAAATCATAAAAATAATATAATTTATAAAAGTATACAAAAATCGAGAAGGGAAAAAGAAATGTAACAAATTTAAAAATAGTCAATAAATGTTAAAAAAAAAGTAAAACTGAGCATTTAAAGAGCATAAATATAGATAGATAGGGAGAGAGTGAGTATGGGGTATGTTTTTAAATCACCTATATAATGGTAGCCTAAGTCGTCTGTCTGCGAATTTCTGAAGCAGTTGTACCTGGAATGGATACAGACATCCATATTGGATTTTTCATGAGTTAGGGTTAGCAAAATTGAAAGCGAGTTCGAAGTCCCCCATCCCCCCTTTTCGAGCGTTTAATGCTATTATTTCAAGCCTTAACCTTCCTCCTATTTTATGCTAAATTCATTTTTGATAGGATTGCAAAGGCGGAGAGTAATATTTAAATTTCTAGACTGTTTCTGCTTAAACCTTCATATATTCTAATTAGTTAGCACACAACGTGCAGGCATTGTACGTTTGGTAGAATGTCTGCCCGCTTGATCGGCGTACTTCTCGGGTTGACGGTTCTATCCCAGACGCAGCCAATTTTTTATGTATAATAAATTTAATATTTTCTGCTTTTTTTTTTAAATTCTTATTCCGAAAGTTGTTTTATTAATTTTAAAGTAAATTTTTACTATTTTTTCAACTTTTTAAAATTTTTATTATTTTTATTTTATTAAATTCACGTATTGCTTTACGGATGTTCCCGGCCACATAAACATTTCATGTTGTGTATAATTAAATTTTCTTCTCTTAATGTAAGAATAGCCTAAGTTATCGGCCCGTCTGTCCTCGAAGTTATGAAGCTGTTGGACCTGGAATGGATAGAGCATCCATATTCGATTTTTGATGAGTTAGGGTTAGCAAATTCAAAGCCAGTAAAGTTTATCTTTTCTTAACTATAGATCCGATTCTAAAATAAATTGGTATGAATAAGCTTCGTATCACAGCGAAAAATACTGTCCTCTTTAAAACGTTCGAAATCTTTTCGAGCGTTTAATGCCATTATATCAAGCCCCATTTTAAGAGCAAGCGATTAAATTTATCAGTTTATCACATAATAAATAGATAAAAATAACATTTTTTTTTCTAGAATTATGACTTCATTTCTTTAACCATCTCACATAATCATTTCTTATTTTTAATTATTTAAATATTTTCTGCATTATTTTCATACGTTTTATCACTAAACTTAGATATTACATAAATAATTTTCTTTTTTATTTGACTTAAATAATAGATTGAGTACATATGTGATCCTTTTAATCGATTATTTTTATTGAAATGTAATTCTCAGCCAAAAAAAACAACCATTTTTTTTACCTGCCTCATAGGGTTCATTACAATTCTGGAAAATTAAAAATTTTACTGATCCCGTCATATGACGGGCTATATGCTAGTGTATATTTATTTCTTCATATTAATCTGTACCAATGGGTGCATTTTCGAGCCCACTTTCTAAGTGACAGCCTAACGGGAGACAATTTGAGGGGAAAATGCTCCCAATTTAATTATTCACAAATTTGTAGACAGGAAAATTTTTTTCTTTACAGTATTTGTAACGCGTCGTGCATAATGAATGTAAAGTGGTAGACAGTGGTGATTTCTTTTCATTTTCCATTCCTCCAACGACTGAAGCTCACTCTGAATTATTAATTGCAAATGGTACATAATGACACGCTTTTAATTACTATTCTACGTCCGTGACTAGAAATTACTCCGACCGGACTTCTCCCCCCCCTCCCACTTTCATTTTCGAAGTGAGTTGTACCTTGTAAAACTGTCTTCCATTTGGGTTTTTCTATTCTCTCCTACAGGACTTTTTTTTATTTAGTCAGAGGGTGTTTCAGGTATAGGCTTCTCATGGGTGAGTTCATATTGGATTTTCTATTGTAACACAGGGTGTTTTCGTATAGACGTATCACATGGGTCAATTCATATTGGATTTTGTACTGTTATAAAAAGGGCGTTTTCGTATATAGACATCTCATGGGGCAATTCATATTGGATTTTGTACTGTTACAAAGGGCGTTTTATTATATAGATTAATGGGGCAATTCATATTGGATTTTGTACTGTTACAAAGGGAGTTTTTGTATAGACACATCACATGGGTCAATTCATATTGGGTTTTGTATTGTTACAGAGGGTGTTTTCGTATATAGACATTTCATGGGTCAATTCATATTGGATTTTGTACTGTTCCAGAGGGTGTTTTCATATAGAGACATCTCTTGGGTCAATTCATATTGGATTTTTTGATGTTTCAGAGGGTGTTTTCGTACATACACATCTCATGCATCTCTCTCTCTCTCTCTTTTTCTCCCTTCCCCTCTCTCCCTCTCTCACACACAAAACCCATATGCATTTATATACACACACGCATATATAGGCATATATCTACCTACACAAATACAGACATATACACATATAGGTGCACACATACATCTACATATACACGCTCAAAAATGTATACATACATATATCCATATATGTACACACATACAAATATATTATACATACATGTATCACACACACACATATATATATACATATATATATTGTCACGAAGATTCGAATGAACACACCATTTAACTTAACAGAAGAATTTATTGAAGCTAAGTAGCAACTCGCCAAGATTGGGAAGTTGCCTACAACTAGTGGGTATCAGCTTTTATACCCGAACAGAATATTCGAGAAATAACTAATGTACATATTAAAGAAAGATCTAGAATATTCAAGAACATAAGGAAACAATAAATAACATTTTTAACTTAAAAATCCGTACTTTGGATAAACTGCCATGTCAAGCATCGAACCCACAATCTCCGGGTCTGGATCGCGTGCTTTGACCATTCGGCCACTGAGCTAGTTGGTTAAGCTTCTTTATGCGGCTATATATATGTATATATATGTATGTGTATATATATATATATATATATATACACATACGCACACACACACACACACACACACACATATATATATATATATATATATATATATATATATATATATATATATATATATATATATATATATATATATATATATATATATATATATATATATATATATATATATATATATATATATATGCATTTAAACCCACATGCGTGTTTCTTAAATATTACCGTTTTGAAATGGAATCAAAAGCACTCGCTTTATTTTTTATCCAATTTAATTTTAGAAAAAGTTTATACTTGAAATTTAATTTCAACATAATATCGTAAATCTAATTTTAATATATTTTTCCAACTTGAAAATTATATTAAAAGTAGATTTATATTATTATCAAGGCACGTTGTTGTTTATAAAATTTTAACGAAACTTTATGACTTTAGAATTCCTCAAAGTACAAAAATATCCTTTTAATTCCACAGTTAGTGAACATTCCGAATCACTCAGCGTAATGAATAACGAAATGCTAATCTGCAGAAAGAAAATTGAAGTTTTTAAATGACAGATTCACGAAGGTGGGGGGGGAATAAAAGAATAAATCTGGATGAAACTTACGAAGTTGTCAGCACCCGACGACTGAAAAGACATTTCTCACTTCTGTCAGCTCATTAAGAAACGTCATTAGGTTGCTTTCCATTCTATTTTTCATTTAATTTTCTCTTTCCAGATAAAATTTACGGTGTGCTGGGTAATTTTTTTTATTTCGAATCCTTTTAAGTGATGGGTTCGGAAAGATTTTACTATCGAAATATTTCCCAATAAGCCGTGGACTATAAAAGAAATGTTTTAGAGATGGCTAGGTTTCTATGGTTTGGTTTGGAACGCTAGGGTGTACAACAGAGGATGTTCATACATTTTTTAAACTGATTTTCAGGGAATGTACTGAAACAATTAAAATTATATTTCGTATTTTACATCAATTTGATAGCCCTTTTTCTTAACTACTGTTCGCAATTTAAATGATAATGATTCTCTTTGTAAGATCGGAAAATTTATTTTGTTCCACTTCTCTTAAACGGACTGTATGATGTCCGAATGTTAAAGGGCTAATCTTCGCTACATGTATTCGAGAGTTTGAATCTCACTCTGTGGCATGGATATTTGTAGCCGTTCGGAATCAGCTTTAAGCAGTAAGTTCCTGTCTCATTAGATGGCCGAATGGTTAGGGTGCTAGCCTTCGGAACCGGAGTTCGTGGATTCGAATCCCACTATGGCATGGATATTCGTAGCCGTTCGGAATCGGCTTTAAGCAGTAGGTCCTGGTTTCATTAGCCCTCGAGTTGCAACAAGTACACCGTAGCGCTCCAAAACCAACCATCCTGTCTCATTAGTCCTTGTGTTGCAAAAAGTAAACCGTAGCACTCCAAACCAAACTTATTGAACAGCTCTTCTAAATCCACAAACAATTGCAAGAGTTTTTCCATGTAGTTAATTCCTACATCTCATTCGATGTCTCACTTTGAGTTCTTATTAAATGTGTACATTAAAATGGGCACAGGTTTGGTTAGGTTTGAAGTGCTACGGTCTACTTTTTGCAGAACAAGTGCTAATGAGACCGGGACCTACAGCTTAAAGCCGATTCTGAACGCCTACGAATATCCATGCCACGGTGGGATTCGAACCCACGATCTCCGGTTTCGAAAGCCAGCAGCCTAACAAATCGGCCATCGTTCGGCAAAATGTGCACAGGATATTATATTAAATGTGTACTGGAAACATTCCTAGAGCTTCGGAAATGTTACTACTACACCTCATCATTCGTCTGAGTGGAATACTGTTATAAGAACTCTACTTACAGAATTATTTCGAAAAAAAAAGAATCTGTTTATACATAGTTGTCAAGGCCATGTGAAGATACTGTGGTTCACATGCCATTTTTTGTGGGGGAGAGGCAGGTCATATATGTTAATTAATGGATTCTTCCAGGGAGTGAATGGGTAGAATGGGTAGTATTCAATGATTAACCCTTTGACAGTTTAATTTTTTTGCAGAATTCAGTCAAAAAAGTCTCATTTATTTATTGCACTGTTTTGTTCATTTTACATTTTTAAGTAAATATATGTTATTAAAATTAACATTTCTAATATTCTTAAGCATTTATTAAAACTTTTCTTCTTTCTATGAAAGCATCATAGAACTGAAGTTTACCTTTAGTCTCATCCATATCCAAGTTAATTTTTGGAATTCCAGTGAAAGCAAATCTAGGAGGCGGATCCGAACTATTATCACAAGTAATTTCAAAAAACTGTCTTGCTTGACTGATTCCATCTGTATTACTATCAGAGTCACTACTAACCAGGTCATCTAGTAAACTTTCTCTACTATCATTTACAGATAATTCAGTTTCTGATTCCGAGTCACAGTTCGAATCGCAAGAAATTAGCTCCATACGCTCTGAATTATCTATTATTTAAAAGTAAAAATATATTATTCAACTCTTACATCAATAAAATTATCAGGCGGTTAGTAAAATATAACCAGAAAGCTATACACTGAAATATAACAATTGGTCTTCTGATACAAAACATGCGAAAAAAACCTGCACTTTTAAACCACTCAGAGTAGAAAATACAATAAACTGCAAACTATCATTTACTGGACATCTATACGAATAATTTGTTACTAAAATTGGAAAAAAATACGACCGAAACATTGCTAGCGAAATAGAAATCAGATTGCCCGTACGGGCAAATCAGTAAAGGTCCGAAAGCTGTGAACGTACGGCGTACGGGCAAAACAGGGAAGGGGTTAAAGTAGATTGTAAATATCTACGTACATTGATGCCATCAGCAGAATTTTATTCCGCGAACTCCCGTACTGAAGAGCAGTGCCCTACCACTGGGCTATTGCCTGGCCCATGTTTCTGCTAGATGATGGAAATTAGTCAGATATCAGTTTGTTTTCAGAGATGTCGAGTAACCTGTAAATGACAGTTTTGTCAGCAAATTTGAATTATAACCATAATTTTGTCACCTATTCTAGACTTTAATTTGAAGATGCGAAAACTAAGATGATTATCATTTCTGCAACTTCCATTTTAGTATGGAATTATTCTGGGTTGTTCTTAACAAAATAACTGTTTTGTTCATTTCATGAACAAAATATATTATTTGTGTTCATGTAAATGAACAAAACATATCTTTTGTGTTCATGTAAATGAACAAAACATATCTTTTGTGTTCATGTAAATGAACAAAACATATCTTTTGTGCTCATGTATGTAAATGAACAAAACATATCTTTTGTGTTCATGTAAATGAACAAAACATATCTTTTGTGTTCATGTAAATGAACAAAACATATCTTTAGTGCTCATGAAATGAACAAAACATCTTAACTTGTTAAGAACAACGGGTAACAGAAGTTAAGAATTTGTTAAATTTATGTGATGTTTTATTATATAAAGGGAAAAAAATGTAAACTGGAAATGTTTCCAGCTGAGATAGGAAAACGAAATTCAAAAATAAATATTAAGTTTACCCAAAGTTTAAGAACCAACTTGATGTTCGTAGAAGGAATGAAAATTTCATCTATTTTTTTTAAGTATTCCAATTTTATCAGATTTTTTACTTTAATAATCATTTTTATTTTACGTAGGTTTTTAATAAGTATAGGATATTTGTAGGAAAAATACTTTCCACTGCTGTGAAAGAATAAAGGTTATATTGGGTTCAAAATTGTATTTGAAGAACCAATAGAAGGAGAGGTAATCGAGAATGCAAAGCCGAGCTTCATCTACTTAGGGAATCTGTGGAATTGAGAATGGAAGAAGATAATAAGCTTGCGAATAATGATGCATAATACGTGTTAAACAGTTAGTAATCTTTTCCTTTTAACTGGATCGCAGAAATTAGGTTCTACACAACACCACCTCATGAGCTAAGTTACAGAAAAGTTGGATATTTAAGTTCCCATCAAGAGACTATATATAAGCAACAGTCATAAAAATCTTCCTCACCAAATTTCACCATTATCTTAACTGATTTTACATCTATAAAAATGCATTGAAAATATTCTACAATCAACGTTTCCTTAAAAGCAGAATTTTCCCTATAATGTAAATATTTTTGTTAGTGAGTCATTTAATAATATATAAATGAAAAACAATTAGTACTTTAAAACGTTTCGACTCCATTTTGCCGCCAATTTCGAAAAGATATCAAAATTTGCAAACCTTACCGTTCTTTCGCTTTTTTTATAGTTCTCATTTAATGTGAAAGATTAAAAATATGAAATCAAAATAATTAAATGATAATATAAAAAATTTTATTACAATGTATTTCAAGTTGAACATAGAGGAAAAAGTTCATAAACGTCAACAATTAATATAAAATTGGGCATAAATTTCATCCAATCAGCAGTTTGAGTGGTAGCATTTCCAGATACTCAAAGTTAAGTATTTTAGAAAAATATTGCTACATATTTCTGCCATTTTAACTTTCTTTTGATATGACAAAAATATTTTAATAATGTCTCAAAGACCATTTTTTCTAGTCTCTGCTTTACACTTGCATCTATGCACAAGACAACCTTAACTATGATGCTTTAAGTATTCATTTTGAACATATCTTTGAGTAACTTTAGTAAATTATAAGCTAACCCTCCACCATTTCTTTTTAAAAAATCACAAAATTTCTCCCGTGATTTAATATTGTTTTTTTCTAGTTTGCGAATGTCTACAGTTTGCTTAAAACCTATATTGTTGTAATTTAAATCTAGATATTTATACATACCATGACAAACTTTATTATAGTTCGATTATTACATCCACGGTTGCCCATTTGGCATTAATTTCAACAGAATTAGAATATGATCATTCGATTTCCACATTATTGCATACCTCCCACGCATAATGACAAACGTTCTTAAGTGCCTCTTATCTCTGAAAACTATGAGTAGGTTAATTAATTTGAATAATGTATATTCTATGAACAGTATTAATATAGATAACACTTGAATGAATCAATTGCAAGGTACAATTTAATATTATATATAGACATAGATAGAATACAGCCGCTCCATTCATATACATATACATATATATACATATATATTTATATATACATACATATATATATATATACATATATATGCATATATATATATACATATATATATGCATATATATACATATATATACATATATATATATATATACATATACATATATATACATATATATATATATATATATATATATATATATATATATATATATGTATATATATATATATATACACACATATATATAAATATATATATATATATATATATATATATATATATATATATATACATATACATATACACATATATATATACATATATATAAATATATATATATATATATATATATATATATATATATATATATACATATACACATACATACATACATATATATATATATATATATATATATATATATATATATATATATATACAAACACATATATATACACATACATACACATATATATATATATATATATATATATATATATATATATATATACATATATATAAATATATATATATATATATACATATACATATATATATATATATATTATATATACATACATATATATATATATATATATATATATATATATATATATATATACATATATATATATATATACATATATATATATATATAATATATATATATATATATACATATATATATATACATATATAAATATATACATATATATATATACATATATATATATAAATATACATATATATATATAAATATATATATATATATATATATATATATATATATATATAAATATATAAATATATAAATAAATATATATATATATATATATATATATATATATTTATTTATATATTTATATATATATATATATAAATATACATACATATATACATATATATATATATATATATATATATATAATCAATTTTGATCTTCTCTAACGCAAGTAACACGGTAACATGTAAAAGTAGATTAAGATGTGTTCTAAAATCAGTATTTTCGTTGAAATATGTATACTGAATGTCTCTCCCTTGCAATACTTTCTTTAACTGCTTACACAAAAGTAAAATGAACCTTTCCCTGCACAAAGCAATATGTATCTGAATAAGGAAAAATTTAAAACAACCCATGGGGAAAACATGAATGATTAAGAAAAGAAGAACGCGATGACTTTTGTTAATGAAGCGGCAGGAGGCAAATATTCTTTCTGTCATTAAGCTCTGACAGCTTGGTACGGTTCTTCCATTTCAATTCTTTCTCCCGTGGTTATGTCATTTAAAAAGTGGCTGTGACTTAGTTTCGTGTCTCATTTGTGTCGACTGATTCGTTGTATTCCTCTCGGGACTTGAGAAAAATTAAAAAGTTATTTGTGCATGCCGAGGGATGCTCTGGAAATCTAGAAAGGACATCAGTAGCCACTTTTAACACTTGATTTAAATATGGTGATCATATATCTATTTTTACTGGAGTGAGCCAATTTGACTCGTACAAGAAAATGGAAGTTTTTTGCAAAGAAAATAGTTCCAAATGAGTTTAAATAAATTGTTTATTATCAAAAAAGCCATGAAAAACATTTTTTGACATATAAAATCTGATTTTAAAACCCATTTTCTGCAAACATTTCTATTCCATTGAGCACAATAGTTTCTACATCTGTTTCTTTTGCATGATTGTCGAACTTGACAATTCTTCCGTGAGTCAGTAGCATGAATTTCTGTGGTTGGAATAAAAGTGTTCTCGATTTCATATCTATATTTACTTTATAATATACTTTATATATTTTTTACTTTATACTATATTTATTACTATATTTATTTATTTTCATATACATTCTATGAGTCAAATTGGCTCGCAAATAAAATCTTGACTGGTGCACTGACCTGATAGGACCACTAAATTTGTTATGCGATTAACTGTTCAACCATTCTATGAGTCAAATTGGCTCACAACCGTGAAAATAGGTCTACCCCATTGGATAATGAGAAATGAAGGGGTCTGTGGGGAAGAGGAATGAAAGTTTACATATATTTTATCACTTAACTATAAACCAATGTATGTTTTTGAAAAGTGATATTAAAGTTTTATGTATGTATGTATGTATGTGTATATATATATATATATATATATGTGTGTGTGTGTGTGTGTGTGTGTGTGTGTGTGTGTGTATGTGTGTGTGTGTGTGTGCACAATGGTTTCAACATTGTTTCTTTTGCATGACTGTTGAACTTGACAATTCTTCCGTACGGCAGTAGCACGAATTTCTGTCATTGGAATGGAAATGTTCTCGACTTCTTCTATATATTTACTTTATAATATACTTTATATATTTTTTACTTTATATTTACTTTATACTATATTTATTACTATATTTATTTATTTACACATATATTCTATGAGAATTTGTTCTTCAGATTCTTCCCTATCTTTTTATACATTTCATATACATTCTATATTTACATTATACTATATTTATTACTATATTTTCACACACATTCTATGAGAATATCTTCTTCACATTCTTCACTATCTTCTATACATTTCATATACATTCTATATTTACTTTATAATATACTTTATATACTTTATAATTTATATTTACTTTATACTATATTTATTACTATATTTATTTATTTTCATATACATTCTATGAGTCAAATTGGGCTACAACTGTGAAAATGGGTATACCCCATTGGATAATGCGAATTGAAGGGGTCTGCGGGGAAGAGGAATGAAAGTTTACATATATTTTATTACTTAACTAAAAACCAACGTACATTTTTGAAAAGTGATATTAAAGTTTTATATATGTATTTAGTGATCAAATTTTTAATGAGTCAAATTGGCTTGGTCCGTAAATCTAGTAAGAGGTCTGCCTTAAGACCCATAAACTATCAAAAGTTTTGATTTTTCATAAAAAAAGAATATTTCAGATTGCGATTTTTTGCATTTAAAAAACAGCATAAACAATTCTGCTGAGTTTAAAAGTTATAATTAAAAATATAAGAGACACTCTAGTGATTTCTGCGTGTGGCAGTGAACTTGACAATTGTTTATTTATTACTTTAAGTTGATTAATCTTAGAATGCAAATTTTTAATGTTGATAGCACGATTTCTCAAAACCTACTTAATATTTTTGCACAAAAATTTCAGTATTTTAATATAATATTTTCTTGTAGTTGAACTAAATTAATGCTATGAGAGTTATATTATTTCTTTTAGAAGGGTAAGTGCACGTCAAAATGACCCCCCAAAAGGGCTAAAATTATAAACTTATTTTAAAAATATAAAATGTGCTTAAACTTGTTGTTTCTTTTTAGTTAGGTTCAATTTTACAAGTATGTTGTTCGTTAAAAACTTAAAATTTAACATTTGCGTGAAAAATATATCTTGTAAACATACACGCAAGTGAGAACAGTTTTAACTAACAAAAATATCAAATCATTAATATACATTTAAAAAATTTGTTATTATAAGTTTTAAATGTTAGTTTATTTAAAGAGATATCCATAATATAATAACAGCCCTTGTAATCTGCCCGTTCGTCCTCGAATTTATGAAGCTGTTGGGCCTGGAGTAAATAGATGCCTCTATGTCATCTATTCTATGGAATATGTATGGCTATCTATGGAATAAATAGATGCCTCTATGGCATCTTTATTGGATTCTTGAGGAGTTAGGGTTAGCAAAATTCAAAGCGAGTAAAGCTTTTATAATCCTACCAATCTTATTCTAAAATAAATTCGTATAAATATGTACTAGTTTTGTTTCTATATACACTCTAAAATGTAAAAGCAAAATATTAGTATTTTGTACCCTAGGAATATTAAAGAAATATTGTTAGACGGCTGTTGATGGACATTTAACAAACAGTCTCGTATTCTAACCCCCAAAAAATTTTTACGGCATTACATACACATTTTTATGTCTTATATAATTCATGTAACAATGTAAATAATTATTATTATAATACCGTTAAAAATTGAAAATTAACGTCCCTTGTTCTCTTATGAGACAATAAAATGAAAAAATCGTGGAAAAAGAACAAAATCTTAAAAATCTGTTCGTTTAATTTCGAATTTCTAAATTAATTTCTTTATTGATCTCTCTGTTGCGCCGGATAATAATAATCTGATTCATTTTCACTCTCCTTTTCTATTTTCTTCATTCGTTCTTAGAAGGTTAGGGGGTGGGGAAGGGGAGGTAGTTGCGAAAGTTGAGTTTTCTAAAATGATTACGGGATTAAGATCGCAGAGGGAGGGGGAAAATGATAGTTGAGGGACGCATTACTCTTGAAAAATTTGTCGCTCTCGGAAGTTATGACTGAAGAGTTGATTAATTTCATAAATGCCTCGCTTTCCGAAAAATAAACTTTAAACCGGGCGGATTAGAGAGGAAGATTTTTATTCGCAGCGATCGTCGGGAGACCCCACGCTGTGTGTGCTGAAGAGTGCAATTATTTTCTTGCTAGTTTGCTTTTAAAGACCTTTTTAATACGTCATTACGTAAATATAGGGAGGGATTTAAATTCCCTTGTTGGAAATTATGCCTTTTCAATTTTCAATTACGGAGGAATTTAAAGGTAAAGGTTTCAGTGAGACTAGGAAAGGAGAAATGGATATATATATATATATATATATATTATATATACATATACACACATATATATATATATATATACATATACATATATACATATATATATAGATAGATAGATAGAGGGTGATTAAAATTAAAATCTCAATTTAAGAGTGATGTATAAAAAAATTCACTATCCAGAATGAATTCAATTTTGAAAAAAAAAATGAACTGGAAAAAGGGAAAAACTGTATGACACAAAAATTCCAAAGTATGTATATATTAATATATACATACACACATATATAGATATACATATACATACACAAACATATATATAATAATTATATATATTATATTATATGAACACACACATATATTTACATATATACATACATATACATACATGAAATTACCTCGAGTGGGTCAGCTCCATTTAGAACCTGGGACCAAGCAGAAGACCCCAGACATAGCCTGTCACCTTTTGTGGAATCTTTTGAGAACTTGGAGGACATTACGACCACGAATATTTTTATGCTCCCTAATCACCATTAACGAACACGGCGGATCTTAGGCCTGCTCCAACCCTCCACCTGTAACCCCGTTGTTCATAGATCATTGCCTTTGCAGACTGTGCTACCACGGGTCCAGGTTTATTAAACGTTTGTATAAACAACTTGTAGACATGATACATGTATAATGTTCGGGTGGCACATTCTATATTACAACGTGACTTTTTCTTTTGCGACTACAGTCTGCTAAAGGAACTTATCGGATAATCTATTAAGTTTTTAAAAACACTAGGATTTCCTAGGGTTTACTATTTCGTTTTACGACGGCTAATGAGACCACGACCTACTGTTTTAACACGATATGGAACGACGACGGACATCCATGCCATCAGTGGGATATGTACCACGGTACCGAGGAACAGCGCCCTACCCATTGCCCTTTATTCAGCCAGCTTATATGGAAAATATTTAATGATTAATATGTTGATGTATAAAACTATTTTATACTGTCTTTTCAAATAGAACAGTAAACTGGTACCTACATAATTTTGTTCTTTGTTTTCCAAACATAACATGGGCTTGATAATTTTAAACCTCCTGTGCTCTCAGACTACAAAGCTGTCTCAAGGAAACAAAAGAAAGCAAAACAACAATAAAAAAAAAGTTGTTTGTCTCCCCACTCTATAACGACGTTCCATGGACTCCGTTAAAGATCTAAGAGAGTACTTTATAAAATTCGTTGCACACCCATTCCATGCTTTTAGGAGAAGACCGACTAGAGAATAAGAAGAAATTCGATCAGTGACGGTGGATTCTCATCCTTGCACGTTTTTTCATTTTCTTTTTTATCTCGAAGAACCGAAGCACGTGCAAAGACGGGGAAACTGCGAAGGTCAGTTTAGAATGAAAGTAGGATCTCGAGATTTTTTTTATGTTTCTCATTCTCTTTTCCACTAGGTGTTTTCGAGTACTTTGCAAAATGAAAGAGAAACAAGATGTGCTCAGTGATTCTCCCATTCAAACATATTTATAATAATCTATGCTTAAATTAATGAATATAACATTTTTAGGTACACCTACATTAGGAATATGAATGATGAAATCATGTAATACTTTTATTATTAGCTTTCCATAAAGCGGCATATTCGATTTAAAACCTTCTTTTCAACACTAAGTGTTAATAAAAAGTTTCAGTGAAAGTTGTGTTCCCTGTAAATCATAAAACTTTAACACTAGATTTACGTATGTTGATCATATAATTATTTTTACTGATTTGAGCCCATTTGATTCATACAAGAAAATGGAAGTTTTTTGCAAAGGAAATAGTTCCAAATTAATTTAAATGAAGTGTTTATTATAAAAAAATTCATGGAAAATATTTTTGACATATAAAATCTGTTTTTGAAACTCATTTTCCGCAAACATTTCTATTCCATTTAGCACAATGGTTTCTGCATTTGTTTCTTTTGCATGATTGTTGAACTTGACAATTTTTCCGTGCGTCAGTAGCATGAGTTTCTGTCATTGGAATGAAAGTGTTCTCGATTTCTTCTCTATATTTACTTCTTAGTTCGTCAGCAAATTGGAAAATAAAATCTTGACGGTTATCCAGGCCTGATAGGACCAATAAATTTGTTATTCGATTAACTGTTAAACCATTCTATGAGTCAAATTGGCTCACAGCCGTGAAAATAGGTATACCATATTTAATAATTTGAAGGGGTCGGCGGGGAAGAGGAATGACAGTTTACATATATTTTATTGCTTAACTAAAAACCAACATATGTTTTTGAAAAGTGATATTAAAGTTTTATAGTGTGATCAAATTTTTAATGAGTCAAATTGCCTCGGTTCGCAAATCTAGTGTTAATATATACATATCTATTGGTTTCGTTAGCCTTCGTGTTACAAAAGGTAGACCGTAGCACTCCAAAACCAAACCAAACCCTTAGCTTTCTTGAGAATAACACTAGACCGTAGCTCTCCAAACAAAATCAAACCATACACTGTTATAGTAACCACAAATACGGAAAAAACGTGTAATTTATTTGATAACAGCCAAGTTATTGAATGTAAAATTGGAATTACAAGTAGTTTTGAAAAATTAACATATTTACTCTGTAATGGTACAGATTTTATTATAACATGGTAGGAAGAGCAGAGGTTT
>CM063506.1:162284540-162319540 GCA_032207245.1 Pardosa pseudoannulata | reverse complement strand
ATATATATATATATATGTATATACGTTTGTATATATATATATATATATATATATATATATATATAATTAGTGTGTATCCATCTATTAGTATCTATGTCTATGTATCCATTAATATATATCTAAACATACCATTCTTCATACTGCACATACCCTTTTTATTTACTGTCATTAGCTTTTCTACGAAAATGCGCCAATTTGTCAACATTTTAAAAGTGCAATGACCTTGAAGCATATCTTTGCTCAGTGGCCCGTGTACGATAATTAGTCGGTTCCATATTTATTGATAAATGCTGCTTTAAAATGATAACATACGTTCTTTTGCGCAACGGAACATTTAACATTTACCTTTTTAATTAGTTTTTCAAACTGGTTTTTACGTTTCCATCTGAATGTCTAAATTTATTTATTTATCGAAATGTTTACATTTTTGCAGTTCTGTTTTTAATCATTGTTTACTATTATTATCCATAATTGGTTATATTGTTTTTATTTGTGGTTCTTAGTATTTATTCCTGTTTTGTTATATATCTTGACATTTTTTTTACCTTGGAAGCTGCTTTATATCGTGTTTGGCGCAATATGTGTTTTAATGATTCAGTGCCCTAAAACAGTATTAAACAAACTAACCATTTATTAGTTTTGAAGAATAAATTTATGAAGGTAGAATCTATCTAGATTATACATACAAATACATGCACATACGCATGTAAATCATAGTATATATGTACATGTACATAGTATAATATATTTATAATATATCAAAATCATTACACCTGAAATATATATCTAAAATTCTCCTTTTCTCCTTCTCCTCCTTTCTTATCATTCTCTCAGCTATATATTATCTTATTAAAAGGAGTTTATACTCACTAAAAATACTTTTTAAGACTATCCCATAGCTAACACTAAAATAAAGGCTAATTTAATGTTCACTAGCCATATTTTCCAGCTGTCACAATGAAATAAAGCACTTCTTCCAATGGTCTAATTTAATTTCTGACTTTTAATAAGGCTGACTAAAATGTTGGTCTCATGGAGAAAAAAAAACATTTACTGTGGGGCGAATTTTGTAGTAAAAGTATATTTTTGTTGTCGTTCCATGCTGATCACTCGTCTAAAAAAGAGTACAATTGTTTTACAGTCTTAAGGTAAAGTTACACGTAGGACTTGTTTCTTTTTAAAGGAATGGAGAGACTACAAATAAGTTTGAAAATTACATATTGGTCTTCACATTCCCGAGCAATTAAAAATAATAATGGCTAATTCATGTGTAGCGGCAAGTATAAATTTTGCAATTTACATAATGTGTATATGCACACATGCACACACGTACATACATACATGTAAGAAGGGAAAATTAATCTGTTCGGATATTAATCCGTTCGGAATCGGTATTAAGAAGTATATCCCGGTCTCATTAGCCATCGCGAGTAAAACAGTAGACGTAGCGCTTCAAACCAAACCGTTATTCATCGATGACCACTACGTCATCGACTGAACTCAAGTGCCCTGAACTGGGCACTTGAGACCTTGTTATTTCTCCGCAATCGATTCTTAGGACATGGCCAATGAAACTCTATTTTCTAAATTTCATGTCTTGATCTGTGATTTTTAAGTTAGTTCTCTGTAGCAGTTCTTTATTCTTTACTGTATGCTTCCAAAAATATTTATGATTATTTTTCAACAGTTATTTTTAAAGGTATTTAGTTTTCTTGTTTTGGCTAAGTCTCCAGATTCATATAAAAGTATTGATTTAACTAAGGTTTTAAAAAGGTTTAATCTAACTGTGAATTCCATATAGCCACATTTCCACATTTTTCTTTGAAGTTCTGAAAGAATTATTGTCTTTTGAGATTCTGTCCGCAAATATCATCGTCTGTACCACCTTGGACACTTAAATTTGTCCTAAGAAATGAATTTACGTCTACAATCGGATCATTTCGTAGGAGTAATTTATTGCTTGTTCTGCCATTGATTCTTAGATTTTTAGTTTCAGACTTACTGATATGTAATCCCATTTTCTTAGCATTTTTTTCTCCAGGTTATGTTTTCTGCTCCAAGTCGTCCAAAAAATATTCATTATTATTCTTCAACAGTTATTTTTAAATGTATTTAGTTTTCTTGTTTTGGCTACGGCTCCAGATTCGTATAAAAGTATTGATTTAACTAAGGATTTAAAAAGCTTTAATCTAACTCTCAATTCCATATAACCATATTTCCACATTTTTCTTTGAAGTTCTGAAAGAATTATTGACTTTTGAGATTCTGTCCGTAAATGTAATCGTCTGTACCAACTTGGACAATTTGGCCAAAGATACGGAAATGAATTTACGTCTCCAATCGGTTCATTTCCTAAGAGTCATTTATTCTTAGAGTTTTAGTTTCAGACTTACTGATATGTAATCCCATTTTCTTAGCATCTTTTTTCAGATTATCTGTTTTCTGCCGCAAGTCGTCCAATCAGGATAATAACAATACTATACCTCGGCAAAATCTATATCTTCAAAAGTGGAAGAAAAATTCCACCTTACACCTAATCAAAGCATGCTGTACATTCCCCTCAAAATCTCGAACATTTATAACACTCTTACGTTCTCACACAATGGAAAAAGTATGATTTATGATCACAGGACATATTTCTGTTTGCGGTGGTCCTTTTCGCTTGCACGTTGAGTGACTCCACGTCACGATACGTCTATCATCTCTGGAAGATTCTTATAGAGCAGTATTCCTTGAGAAAAAAATTTTCCATTTCCAAAGTATCCCCGATTTCCTGTACCCCACGATTCTTGAAACGTGCTGGCAATATCAATATTTATGCTTCGGGTGAATCCCTTTCCAAAGTTTTCTCCCCGGCATAAATATTGCAGCAATTTTGAATAAAATGGTGTATTCTGTTTTTTTTCTTTTCTTCCGTTAGCGTTGGTGCTTCTTGCAGTAGAATTTTTTTCGTTTAATGTAGTGCATGTAAGTATACACAGTGGCAGCTTCAAAGCATCGATTTCCTTGTACCCTCCTAAATAAATGTTTTGAAAAATTTCACCCACCAAACATAAATGTTTACAATTGTTTTTTTTATACTTCATTGTTTATAAAACGTAGACAACGTACTGTAGTCGGTATAATATTCAATATTATATCACATAGTAAGAATTTATTTTATGTGTGATGTATGCATCTGGAAATTTTTGTCTTTTTCAGTCCTCTGTAAAATTCTTTCAAGGCATGCCAGTGTTTTCTTGAGAATTCTGCAGTACATCACATTAAAATGATCTAAATAAAACACTTATCATGCTAGATTATGAACAGAAAATTTATGAAAATTTTTAGAATTGAACACTTTTATGGAGACCCTTGCTATGGCTCGACGATTCTTAACACTAGATTTACAGACCGAGCCAATTTGACTCATTTTGATCAATATATATATATATATATATATATATATATATATATATATAGTATCCCTTTTCAAAAACATACGTTGGTTTTTAGTGAAGTAATAAAATATATGTAAACTTTCATTCTGCAGACCCCTTTCATTTCGCATTATCAAATGTGGTATACCTATTTTCACGGTTGTGAGCCAATTTGACTCATAGAATGTATATGAAAATAAATAAATATAGTATAAAGTAAATAAAGTATAGTATATATAAAGTAAATATAAAGTAATATAAATATAATGTAAGTAAATATAAAGTAAAAAATATATAAAGTATATTAAAAAGTAAATATAGAATTTATATGAAATGTATAGAAGATAGTCAAGAATGTGAAGAAGATATTCTCATAGAATGTATATGAAAATAAATAAATATAGTATAAAGTAAATATAAAGTATATAAAGTATAGTATAAAGTAAATATAGAGAAGAAGTCGAGAACACTTCCATTCCAGTGACATAAATTAATGCTACTGACGCACGGAAGAATTGTCAAGTTCAACAATCATACAAAAGAAACAGATGTAGAAACCATTGTGCTAAAGGTAATAGGTTTACGGAAAATGGGTAAATGTAACACTTTTAATACTAACTATTTAAAGCAGAATATAGCAATAGTTTTAGAAAAATTTAGATGAAAATATAATAAAAAATATAGCATTTTTAACAGTTTCGAAACAAAGAAACTTTTTAAATAAAGACTTGCAAATTAAACTATTTCGAAACGTTATATTATCTCAATTTATACAGGAACTGGAAACTATCTTGGGTTAACTATAACTACATAGCGAGTCCACAAAAATTGCCAAATTTCGCTATAAAAAACGCGACCTGCTAGGTGAATATGGACTACGGTTCTTACAGCCCAAAGCCATTTTTGAACGTCTACAACTATTTCTGAACTAAAACTAATCTCTGACCTAACACTGTCTCCAGTGAGATTTGAACCCATAAATGTCCGTATTCAGACACAACAATATTATCTATTTATCCATCAGGTGATAAGACAAATGATGGTCAAATGGATGAGCCCTGCTCATCGGTACCGGAGTACTTGGGTTCGAATCCCGGTCATGTCATGGATGTTCGTAGCCATTCGGAAACGACTTTAAACAGTAGGTCCCGATCTAATTAGTCCTTGTGTAGCAAAACAGTAGATTGTAGTGCTCTAACCCAAATCGAAGCATTAGGTTATAGTTGTTTACAATCCTTGGTAGCTCAGTCGGTAAAGGCGACGCACTCGTAACTGAAGGGTTGCGGGTTCGGTACCCATGCTGGCCTAAGATCCACCGTGTTCATTAAAGGTGACTGGGGCACATAGAATGTTCGTGGTTACAATATCTTCCAAGTTCTCAATTAATACCTCTAGGGGGCTTCAAAATTACGAGGACCCACTTGAACATAAGTCGTACTTTCCCCCTTGTGGTGTTCGTTATAAACGAAAATCACATCCCTTTGCCTTACAACATGTAGCCTCTGGCTCAATCGTGCTTGGTTTCACCAAGTGGCATAAGTCAACAACAATAGTTGTTTACAGTCAACTACTTGAAGCAGTATGTTTCAATGTGCTTATTCATCGCTTTGTAAAAACAAAAAGAAAAAAAACAGACTGTAGTGTTTACCACAAACAAATAATATTTTTGTCGTAAAATATAACCATAAAAAATTTCAAATTAAATTAAATTAAATTTTCCTTCAACAGAATTTATCTCTAACCCTACGCATTTAGCTTTCACGAAGGTATAATCCTCTTTGAGCCGAGATGCTCTCGAAATCAAAAAGAAATTTTCCGGGTAGAAGTTTCAATTATTTAAATATATCGGCCGGGTTTATCTGTTGAGAAAACGCCGAAAACTAATTCGAAATTTTCGATTAATATAAATTGAAGAAAAGGCAAAAGGGTTTCCAATTAACAGCGAATGGGAGGTCGACCCTCTAATTTCCGATAGCTATGAAAAATTTCCCCCTCCATTCTGATGTATTGGAGTGATTTAAATTAATCGTCTAGACACGGAATTGAGGGACTGCTTTAATAAAAGACTAAATGAAGACGACGGAATGAAATCCCAAACTATCGATTAGGATGGCTATAGAAAATAAAGTTGGCTAATTTCTAGCCGAAGTTTCCCTTTAAATAATTTCAGTACAAATAAAAAGGTTGAATAAAACTAACTTAACCGTAGCCGAAATTTCTTCAATAATTTAAAAGAAAATATTATATTTTTTTAATTAAAGAAATTTTTTTGAAGTTAAGTCAAATATTTTATAGTTTTTGATGGATATATAAAAAAGAAAGAAAAAAGAAAGAAGTAAGAGATAAAACTAGAATTTGTGTGAAACTGTTGAAAACTTTTAATCATATAGAAAATTATACATTTTTATATACCTATTTCATGACAGTTCTACCTGTGAACAGAACGAAAACCGAATGTTAGGGCGCTGCTCTTTGGTACTGAAGTTCGAGGGTTCGAATCCCACTGATTCCATGAATACTCATATCCGTTCGGAATCGGCTTTAAAAAGTAGGTCCCGATCTCATTAGCCTTCGTGAGCAAAACAGTAGACCGTAGAATCACAAACCAAACCAAACTGACACGTATGTGTATGATTGTATAAAATTAGTGCATAATTCAGATTATATACGAAATTCTGGATTTCTATATAATTGTTTCTCTACGGTAGATGAGGAGTTAGAATTTTTCTTCTTTGAAAGGGGGTCATAGCCTGGAAATAGTTGAAGACTTCTAATCTACTTCATTACATTTAGGAGATATCCGGTAAACACAATTAAGCATGAATATAAAATATAATTAAAAAGATTTTTTCAGAAATCAAGAATTTGGTAACGTTAATATTCAGCCAAACTCCTAGTCGAATATTTGAATGATAACGATATTTTTCCTATACGAGAGAGAGAGAGTGAAAAAGGCATAAAAAACTGTAATTTATTAAAGTAATGTATCACGTTCCAAAGCTAAAGATGTTTTCTTCGTCTCCCTTCTATCTATGCCATATATCCGACATGGATTGAGGCTTAACCGAGAAATCCCCATTTCGAATTCTAATCAGATAACATCTTAAGATCTATTTTAGTGGCCTTTTCGATTTCCTGTCTGATGAATTCATTTCTTTTTTTTCCTTTCTCTCCAGAATGGATTTTTCCTCTTTTTTATACACCCTTGCCTATATATTTTTTCCTGTTATTCTAAAGTATTCTAGTTTGAGTTCGAGGAACCGATGCGAGTTAAGAATTTTTTTCTTATATAAATGCAGATTAAAGTGTTTATAGGAGGTATATGCTCTATGGTGTTATTACAAATATTTTGTTGCTGAATAACCATAGATTGACTTATTCCCACATGAGAGAAAATTAATATAATTGCTAAAACCACCCTTCAACTTGAAGATTTTATGCGTATAGAAGTTTTAAAGCCTTTCGTAAAACAAGAGCTACTTCTGAATTAGACAAAGTATAAAATTAAAACCACCCTATAATAGGAAATAAAAGTAAAACTGACTTGAAAAAAAGCCCAAATTCGGTAAAATATTTTAAATCAAACAGCAGTTTTTACACAGCTTACACTTCCATGCTTTAACCACTCGTCCATGTCATATATATATATATATATATATATATATATATATATATATATATATATATATATATATATATATATATATATATATATATATACCATAAATGAATATTCTATCAACTGTGACGCACGTTTTGAAATATATTTCAGAAATGCCAAAGAAGAGCAGAAAGCTTTAGTTTCTCGGTAAATCAATGAATAAAATTTAAAAAATTAAAATTTAAGGAGTGCTAGGATAACGTGTCGGAACCTATAAAATAGGCTGCCCTTATGCGAATGATCAGGAGCGAAGTCAACGATAAGCTAATCAGCTTTGAACTGCCTAATTAGCCGAAAGAAGAACGAATGTGTAGGGCGATGTTTTTCTGAACCGGATATCTTGGGTTCGAATCCCATTGCTGTAATGGATGCACGTATTGGTACATGATGAGCTTTAAGCAGTAGGCCGCAAACTTATTAAATCTCCTGTAGTGAAACAGTACATGGACCATAGCATTCCAAACAAAAATTAGACTAGACTAGACTAGACTATAGACTCTAAACTAGATTCTAGACTCTAGACTAGACTCTTGACGGGACTAGACTAGACTAGAATAGAATAGAATAGAATAGACTAGACTAGACTAGACCAGACCAGACCAGACCAGACTAGACTAGACCAGACCAGACCATAGGACGGGTGTAATTACTTCTCTTGTATCCAAAACAATTATCGTACCACTATAAACCTACTTGTACTAAACATAAAAAAACAGCAGTGAAAGTGCTAAAAATTAAAATCTGGATTTTAATAAAAGATGAAAACTTTCTTTTATTTTGAATTATAAGCACAAATAAATAAAAATAAATATATCTAATAACTTTAGTTTTTACTGATTTAAGATCATAATAAAAGTCTACTTTAAATTCCCAAAAAAACTTAGCAATGCATTTATGTTTAGTAATGCAATTTTTTTTATCAAATAGATCCGATAATATAAATAGTTCTCCCGTATGACACTGAGTAATATCCTCATAAAATGTTTCTCGCCAGTTCCCGCAGGAGCCAGCTATTGAAATCTGAATAACGGAAACTATATTAAAAATTATAAACTAAATTACATGTGATCTTTTTTCGTGTTAAATAAGAGAGTGATTCCCTATTTTCTGTCTTAACAACATCTATTTTCTTTAAAATGGGGAAAATCCCATGAGCTTTACCGAAAGTTTAAAATGTTATTAACATTCAAATAAAAATAATAAGGAAGGAAATTGTTCTTTTCATAAAGTGTGGTAGCGTATATACCTATGATTTCACTGCTTCGGCATAAATGTGTTACTTAAATATATATTTGTAGAATGAAAAAGAATTTAGGGTTTAAAAATCATTATTGTAAAGTAATACCGTAAAGAGAACGGTTTCATTTACTGAAGGGACCTCCGTATAAAATTAAAATTATCTGTAATCTTTTAAGAATTTAATATTTATAGATACTTTTTTTAAGTAAAACATTTTAAACTGTAATGCGTTATCAAGGGATTAGCATACGTTTTTTAAATTAAGAGTTATCTTTATACTCGGAAAAAGAAAAGAAAAATTAAAAATTTAATATCCTTCTTCCGCTACGTAATTTAATGGATTGCTGTTGATTTTTGAAACCATATTGACGCATCAGTCTAGTGTATTAAATGCGTTACGTGTTGCTTATGCCTTTTTACTGCAATGAAAGCAGAATAAACTACTTAAATATGACTTAATAGATATCAATAACATGACAAATTAGTCTTTTATTAAGGATTGCTGTGAAATTTATCCTTTTATACGACCGTATGGGAGAGTGGGTAGGGTGCTACTATTTTGGAGTCAATGGGTTTGAATCCCACTGTTGGAATAGATATTCGTAACCGTTTCGAATCAGATTTAATCAATATGTCTCAGACTTATAGTAACAAAACAGTAAACCGTAACGTTGCCATCTTTAAATATATATTAAGACTCTATTTCTTCAAATTTAAATACCCTCAAACATTTCTGCATAAAATTTTATTTTAAAAGATAAACGTTTGTAAAATGTCAAACGCTCGTAAAATGAAAAACATTTAAAATCGAATGATTCTTACCCTACTTGATATAATCGTTTGCTGTTGATTTTTGAAACCAATATTGATGCATCAGTTAGTCTTTTAAAAGGTATACCATTAGTGTATGCTTTTTTACTACAATGATAGAGAGTAATAAACTACTTAAATATGAATCTTAGCAGCTGTCAACATGATGACTTAGTCTTTTTATTAAAGGGTTACTTTTTTTTTAATGCAGCAGCGTTTTGGACACTATCCTAAAGCTATACAAAAATTGATGTACAAGAATTAAACGTAGAAATCACTGAACAAAAACAAAAGAAAAGACAGCAACATGATATTAAATGATTAAGATAACAAATGAATCAGAAAGTATCTTGCTTCCCAATAACGAGAAAAGATGCGTGACTTCGTAAGGACTTGTTATACGGGGAGGTGTACGGCACTCATGCAGCGCTGCAGTACAGGGGGCAGAAAAGGCTATCTACCAAAGTCCATACAGATGGGCTTAGAGACAGCCATGGTGAGTCATCAAACGAAAAGCAGATATAGCTTTGTCCATGGAACAGTCAGGGAGGTTCCAAATGGTATCCTTCCATGGCTTTTCTTCTATTCATTTTTTTAATTATGACCTATGTGTCCGTAATAGCTCGATTTATTTTCGATGAAACATACCTATAGCTGACTAAGTGCAATGGGGTATGGTTGGTAAAAGATATCCCCTTTTAGTCAGCTCATCAGCTTTTTCTTTCCTCGGATCCCTCAGTGAGATCGAACCCACTGCAAAACAACTATCCTGGATTTTTCTTCAATTTCTTTCAGGAGAGACCTACAGTGATGAACAGTAATAGATCTGGGGGCTTGACAATAATTGCCAATAACGAAAATCGGTGCTTGGGAGTCTGAGAAAATTGCAGCAAGTTCAAAAATAGAAGGGTGACAGTTTATATGTTCTAGAACAACTTTAATGCCTTCGACTTTTTCATCAAATACTGAATGATCTGTTCCCAGCGAAAGGTAGGGTGAAAAATATTCGCAAAATTTAGCGGCTCCTGCTATGCCATGTATGTCGAGGTTTCAGCCATCATTGTAGATATGTAGCCAGATCTCTGAGGGAAAGTGGTTATAAATAGTTTCCATTCCAGCACTGAACACGGCTGTAGTAGTGCATTTCTGAGTTTTTTGAACAGAAATCACGAGATATAAATTATACAGAATTTTTCTTATCTGTAAGGGATTTATGGAAGCCAGTAGAGGCTCAGCCTGCGTTAGAAAATCAAATTTATCAGTCTCTCTCAAGACAGTTTGCAAGAAACCGTCTTCTGTTTTTAGCCTGAGAGGGTATGATTTAGCAAGCTACGTTGGAAGCTATGTTGTTGCCGAATTACTTTTTGATAGACTTCTTTATTTCAAAATAAAGACTGATTTCATCATTATACAATAACAATGCGTCAATTGGTGTTTTGATTTCACGAGAGACAAGGCGAAGAGTTTTATTATTAGTAAAGGGTAACTGCTGAAATTATCTTTTTTTACCAAAAGGGTAGGACACTACTCTTCGCTTCTGGATTTTATAGGTTTGAATTCCTTTGTTGGCACAGATTTTTGAAACAATTTGTAATCGTATTTAATCAGTAGGTCTTAGTCTCATTAGCACTGGAGTAGTGAAACAATAGACCATAACGTTAAAAAATCCACGGATTGATATATATGATTTACTTACTCGATGCTATAACTGTCTCGTATGGCGTTTGCATGTACTTTATGTAAGTCAGCTAATTTATACCACAAGCAGAAAAATATTAAGGTATTATTACTGCAAGAAAACTTATATATAAGGCCAAGGCTGTTAGTGCATTGGGTGTGTAGGGCTTGTATATAAGGCACTTAAGAGGTTCAAATGCCTCCTTCAACTAAAAATGCTACCGGCTTTTAAACAAGCTTTGAAATGTGTTTTCTTAAAGTCGAAAGATATGAAGAAGGTCAAATTTCCACAGTAAATCAGCGGTCTCTTTAGCCCTCGTGTTTCAAAAATGTAGACAGTGGCGTTCCAAACCAAATCAAACCAAGATAAATCGGTAAAATGTGTGGCTAAGTCATTTAAAGGCGGGAAAGGAGAGAGATTTAGAACGTTTAAAATTGATTGCACGAGTGTGCACGATAAAAAAAGAAGTGAAAGATCTGGACATCAGCTTTAAACAGCAATATTTGGATGTAATTACCTCTCGTGTATCCGTAACAGTTATCATGGCACTACAAACCTACTTGTAATAAGCATAAAGACAACAGTAAAAGTGCTAAAAAATAAGAATTTTTAGAAAAATTAAAGAATTTCCTTTATTTTGGATTCTAAACACAAATAAAGAAAAGTACAATTATGAAATACTTTAAGTTTTCCTCCTTTAGATACATATTAACAGTCTACTTTTTCAAATTTAAAACCACAAAAAAATCTTTTTAGTAATGCATTTTTTTTATCAAATACATACGATGATATAAATAGCTTTTACTGTGACACTGAGTCATTTCTCGATAAAAATACATTTCGCAAGTTCCCGCAGGAGTCAGCTATTGAAATCTGAATAACGCACACTATAATAAAAATTATAAGCTAAATTACACGTAATCTATTTTCGTGTTAAATAAAAGTGATTCCCTATTTTCTGCATAAACAACATACCTGGGTCCTTAAAATGGGAAAATCCCCTGAGCTTTAAGGAAAGGTTAAATGTTAATAACATTCAAGTAAAAAATAATAAATGGAATTGTTCTTTCATAATCTGTGGTGATGTATATATCTGTGATTTGTCTGCTTCGGCTTAAATATATTACTTAAATATATATTTACAGAATGAAAAATAAGGGAAAATTTAAAAATCATTGCCGTAAGAAATACTGTGAACAGGATTTACTGGAGGGACCTGAGCATAAAATTAAAATTTTCTTCAATATTTTAAGAATTTACTATTTATGGAGATGTTTTTAAATGAACATTTTAAACTGATATAAAGAATTTATCATGGGATTAATGTAAACTTTTATTTTCTAAAATAAACGTTTGTAATATGCTCATAAAACGAAAAGAATTCAATTTTTTTTTCTGTTAAATATAATGCATTGCTGTTGATTTATGAAACCTATATTGATGATTCGGTCGAGTTTTTATTACGGTAACGTCACGTTTCATCCTTGTGTTTTTCTACAATGATTGGGAGGAACAAACTAATAGCCCCTCTCAGCTATTTAGTTAAAAAACTGTTTCAAAAATTGGTTTGAACGGATGAAAAAGTGTATAAATCTTAACCTTTTATAACCTGAATTAATTTACCATCAACTTTCTTACTGCATTTTTGCATCATTAGATAAGTTTTAATGGATAATAATCATAGAAAAAAAGAAAATTAATTTTTACTGTATTTTAGTAGTCAATTTTGCAGCTGGTACTTTCTAGTACCAAAATATATTTTTGACTCTATGATAGAAAATAAAACATTAAATTATGAATAAAACAAATAAAATGTTTACCAGTGAAGTATAGAAATATCTAAAAAATAATAGTATGAAATAACTGGTAATAAACCACTAAATTGACTCAATTGAACAACACGTGTATCAACTCCACCACAAAATGACCTTCGAATGCAGCACGCCAATTATAAAATCCCTCCTATGCGAATAAAAAGGATTCCTGATGGGTGTTGGGATTTTTTTCTCTTGTAGGAAGTGCATCGTTCATGTCCTTGTGAGTACCTTCAGGTAAAACGGCTTTATTAGGAATAGATAGATGTTTGATTGAAGCGATACTTACACACTCAAAAGCCAAAACATTATATCCACCCTTACATTTTGTAATGAACTAGACTGGATGACGTGGAAGGCACGTGATAAGGTGGAAGTCATATTTAACTGCTGCTGGAGAGTCTGAAGAATCATTATTTCACTTCATGCAGAATCATTACCCCACTTTCTGTGTGGGATGGGAAAGGCTGTGGATCTAAGCGATTTTGATAGAGGGCAGATTATAATGGCTCGAAGGCTCGGAACAAGTATTTTTGAAACTGCAAGAATCGTGGTTTGTTCGCGATCTACAGTTGTTAGTACTTACGCAAAGTAGATGAATGATGGTGAAACCAGCAATAGACGACATGGTGTTAGACGTCCACACACTATCAAAGAAAAAGGTCGTCGGAGACTGTCTCGCATGGTGAAGCAAAACCGGAGCCAGACAGTGGCTCGGCTGACAACCCAGTATAATGCAGGGCCAAGTAGAATAGTATCAGAGCACACTGTTCAGCGGACACTGTTGGATATGGGGTTACTCAGAAACGTCCCACTCGTGTGCCTTTGCTGACCAAGAGTCATCGCCAACTGCGCCTGCGATGGGTCCGGGAACATTGCGACTGGTCCATGGATCAGCGGGAGAGAGCTGCCTGGTTAGATGAATAACGGTTTGTCATTCATCTCGCCGATGGTCATGTCAGGATATGCCGTCTACCAGGCGAACATTTGCTCCCTCAATATACAGTAGGTCATACCGCAGGTGACGGTATTATGCTTTGAGGGACGTTCTCTTGGTCGTCTCTGGAACCCGTGGTTGGGGTGGAACAAACCACGAATGTACAGGGTATCTGAACATCATTGCGGACTAGTTGCGCCCTCACATGGCCTCTGTTTTTCCAGCTGGAAATGGAATGGTCCAACATGGCAACGCCCCTTGTCAGAAGGCTAAAATTTTGGAGTGGTTCCAGGAACATGATGCTGAATTCCAGTTAATGTCCTAACTTACCGGATCTCAATCCGATAGAACACATTTGGGATGTCTTAGGACAGCAGCTTAGAGTTCAAAGACCAGCCATTCGCAATATCTCGAATTTGCCTAATCGTTGCTTAAACAGCTGGTACAATCTGTCTCCGACCATCTACCAAGAACTTATGAAATCCATACCAAGGCGGTTTGAAGCTGTTTTGTGCTCCAAAGGTGGGCATCCTCGTTATTGGCAGGTGGTCATAATGTTTTGGGTCTTGAGTGTAAGTACCATCAGGATAAAAAGGGTTTTAGGCTAATATTTTGAAAAGCCATAAAAATGCTTGTTCCACAAAAATTCTTTTCCTTCCTAATTTTTGTAAATACTTAAAAGGCAACCCTCGTAATTAAAGACAGGAAAGCGTCTCTGAATTTATAAGCTGAAATTTTACTCGGGTAAATGGTACTACAACACTGAATTGATATTTAATAAGATATTGTTTAGAAACACTAGCTACAGAAAGAAATTTAAAAATACTTTACGGGTTACAGCATAACTTTTTTATATCAATCTTTCTACACTCGTCCTAAAAACACCTGCCCTACATTTTCTATTAGTCCTCCAACTGACATAAAATATCGAATCAGCTGCAATATGCAGCAAAACTCTTTCGTGTTCCCATTTTTTCCTGTCGATAGTTATTTATTTTACATCTTTCTCTATAAATATAAACATCAGTGAGAGAAAGGCATTGTCTCAAAATATTTTTTTTTTCAATTTCCTCGTTTCACTTCTCGGACTGTTTAGAAGAATCTGGTCTCGAAAATCTTACTTCAACAAAACTTTTAACAACAGTTTTTCTTTCAGAGCTCTGGCGAGTTGAAAAAAGAGAGGGTGGGGGACGGAGGTTAAAAAAAATCGACTTTCATGTATCGATAAGAAAGTTTATCCGCTTTCAAACGGATGAATGACGACATTTTTTTTCTCCTTTACAAAAGCAGACCCTTTTAAAAGAGCGTTTAAAAGAAGCTTTTAAAAGCGGCACCTGAACCTATTTTTATCTCGAAACTTTAGAGAGCGTCTTTAAGTACCTCGAGAAAATAAACAATATTTAATTTATCTTTCTCTTAAGTTCGTTTTTTATGTGCGTGAAGAAATGGCATTCATGCACGAGGTTAGATACTCATGTGTACCTCTATCTACGGGGAAAATTTACTAATTCTTAATTCAAAGAAAGTGAACTTTTTTCCTGCCATGATGTCTTTATTTAGAGATTTATATATTTTTTAAATCAAATATTTCAAAGGATTATATTTCCGTAAGCTACGAGGTTTGCATTTTTTAAGGATAATTATGTCCGGTAATTACTGCACAAGAGGTATAAAAGGTATACACTGAAATAAAGCTTTCTAAGCAATAGTTTATAGACACTAGCTGCGACTAGAAATTTTTAAAGGGTTAGTCTCTACAGCAGTCTCTAGGATAGTCTTTTGTTGAGACACATTGGACAGTTATAAAGGGTGTTAATTTCAGTACCATAATTTCAGGTGGATAAGAGTAGTCGTCTCTAGAGTAGTACATAGTACTTAGAAATCGTCTTTAGGAACCTGGAGAAAATATGAAATATTTAAAATATTTTTCTCGTAAATTTGCTTTTTCTGTGCGTAAAAAATTGTATCCATGCAAGAGTTCAGTTACTTTGTTCTCTAAATATTGTTGAAATTTACTAATTTTCAGTTCAAAAAGATTGAACTTTTTTGTCTACCATGATATTTTTATTTAGAGATTTATATTTTTCTTTCGAAATCAAATATTTCAAAGGATTATTTTTATTGTATTAGATTAACTCTTTAATGTCCAGCGTCTCATTTTAGATACCGCTAAAACGTAGCTTTAAGGATTCGTATTTGTTAGAACAAATTTTTCTTTTAGAGGGCAATTTTATAAACAATCTACAAAGTTTTCGAGTAATTTCTATTATTTATAAATTTTACATTCGGATCGAAATTATGATTTTTCGAACAGTGCACAGAAATTTACTTTTGCGATTGATAAATGGATTGAAACTGTGAAAAATTGCTTTATCTATTAAAAAACTTTATTTTATAGTACTTAATTTACATGTAATACCAAATAAATCTTTTTTTTTGTGAAGTTTTCGTTTTTTCCTAAATAGCATCCTATGATGTTTAAAACAATTGTTGATCACAAACGTAACCTGATGTGGTATTTAAAGTTTTTTAAGCTTCATATTTAGTTTGTTCTGTGCAGTCCATAATAAATTAGGTTTAACATTTTCGTGGGTCGTGGGAAGATTACTTCACCCCTACACGATCTTACAAAACACACCTGTTGGTGTCGCAAAACCCATTCTAATTTATTTGTCTTGCTATTTGAATGACGGGAAGACTGATTCCCACTTCGGTTTTTCGTTGTCATCTATTGTTCGACCGATTGAATAAAATTAGCAGTTCTGTTCTAAAAGTTTGGAAACTTGGAGGGAGAAATAAATGGCCCACAAAAAGGTTAATATATGCATCGATGTGGAATCGACAGAAAGAAATCGGTTATTAAAGGGTTAAGTTCACACCTTTTAAAACTTCAAACAAGATTAACGAATCATAGATGCTCCTTTTAACGTTATGCGTGTGAATTAGAAACTAACTTTTATATCAAATAGAAGTTATTTTTTTTATACTGTAAACATCTATCTAACTAATATAATCAACATATTTTATTTTACAACATGACAAATGCTGATTTTTTTTAATTTTCAATTTCCTAACAGTTTTTAGATTTTAAAATATCATATATCTTATCGTTTTATAGTTATAGAATAAATCTAATGTTTTACTTTAATTTGATATAAAATTCAGCTTACTCTTAATATATACCTTTAATTAAATATACTCTCAAAATTGAAAAAAAAATATCAAAAATTATTTGCATTATCTATGAGCATTTTTCGACTTTCCTGCGGCAGTTTTTATGGGAACAAAATACTCTAAGAAACACAAAAAGAAAACAACAAAACCAACAGCACCCCCACCTCTCCATCGCCGTCAGACACTCGAGGGTCAGGAACCCGTTTTCCGAAAACCACTTCGAAGCATTCTCTCCGCCTTCCCCCTTTATTCCCGATCGTGCTCTACCAAAGCCACGTGGGGAACAGGGATCGATAACACTATATTCTGTGTTCGACACTCCTCCAACAAGATTCTTACAGTAACTTTCAGAATTCTGAATAAGTGCAGGAAAAATAATAGGAAGATCTTCAAATGTGAAGTGCAGACGAGTGAGGGGGAGGTGACTGAAAAAGGGGCAGGATGCTCAGTGATACCTCGGGTGAGCGGGAGGGGGTGACTGCAAAACGGGAAGGATAGTAAGTGATACCCCGGAGAACGGAAAGACTCATGGGAAATTACTACTTGAAGGGAAGGGAAGAAATTTGAATCTGACACCTGAAAATACGAGGCTAAGACAAATTTCTGCTAAAATGAAGAATCTCTTCGAATTTCGAGGCATTTTTGGGAAGATTTAATATGCTATTCTTTTTTATTAGCATATTTTGTGTGTATGGTGTGTGAGATATTATTTCAGGCCTTTACTGTTTCACCCATGCAATAATTCTTCACCAGCATCAACTGTTTTGTTGATATTTGTAATATTTTTGATACCAAATGATTTTGGTTTTGGTTTTGGAGCGCTACGGTCTACTTTTTGCAACATGAGGGCTAATGAGACCTGCACCTACTGCTTAAAACGGATTCCGCACAGCTACGAACATTCATGCCATAGTGGGATTCGAACCCACGAACTTCGGTTCCGAAGTCCAACACCCTACACATTCGCCCATAGTTCGGCAATACCAAATGAGATCGACAGATATTTGAAAAAGTAAAAGTAATTCCATTAATTGTTTGTCAATAATTGTCAAGTAATTTCATTAAAAAATCTTTTATGCCATTACACAAAAATATATCTCGAAACAGAGACCATTGAGGAAAAGATGGATGTTATACTAAAGAAGAATTATTAATCATTCTACTTTATGAACTTATCTCAAAAAGGCAAAATAAAAAGGTAAACCGCCAACTATGTAAAACATCGGTATAAAGTAAAATGATATCACACAGAAATAGCTTCCAAAGTTTTGAACAATGGTGTTATAAAAACAGATTCTCAAACTTCCCTCTTTGCAAACTTATCCCAAAAAGGTAAATTAAGGTAAACTATCAGATTAAAGCAAAGTGGTGTCACCCAGATATATCTTTCCTAACACAGTCTGTTAGATTAATTTCGCCGCCGAATTCTAGATGGCGCTATTCAGCGATTGTATAAAACCAAACTATAGATATGCTAGTGATAGACTAGTCTGATTCGATTCGGTTTATTTTTTTTAATCGTGATATATTGTATAATAAAAAGAAAGTGTGTTCAAGAGTTGCCCTTTGTTTTCATCCATAATTCGATTTCTACCGATTCTTCATACAAATCCCAAGAATAAACAAAAGGTAAGCAGTTACCTGATTTGATTCTTCATTACTGTTGAACATTTACAGTTATTAATTAAGTTAATATAATTCTTAAAACCCAAAGTTGAAGATTCGTGATTATTCAAATTCGAAATTCATTAACTAATCAATGCACAGTCCCATCGTGGATAATTGGTGTTACAGAAAACAAGGATTCACAAACTTTCCTCCTTTTCAAACTTATCCCAAAAATATAAACCAAAAACAATGTAAACCATCGGGTTAAAGCAAGATGATGTCACATAGAAATATGTCATGAAGTAGAAATCTTTCATAGAACAACAGTGTTATAGAAAATAAGGATTCTCAAACTTCCTCTTTTACGGACTTCTCAAAAACGTAAAAGAAGGTAAAGCATAGACAATGTAAGCCATCGGATTAAAGCAAAATGTCTCATAGAAATCTCCCGAACTAGATATTTTTCATAGAACGACGAATGTATGAAAACAACGATTCTCAAACTTCCTCTTTTCCGAATCTATCTGAACAGTGTAAACCACAAATCATGTGAGCCACCAAATTAAAGTGAAAGGATGTCACAGAAATATATCCCGAAACAGCGACCATTCATTGAACAACGAATGCTATAGAAAACAAGGATCCTCAAACTTCTTCTTTTTCTAACCTATCTCAAAAGGGTAACCACAAAAAACGTGAGCAGAATAGCAAAGTAGTAGTTCTGATTTCACCTTCTGAGTTCTCTTCTCATTCTTTCTTTTTATTCTTCTTCTAAGGAAAAAAACAGGAACTTCACGGAGAAATGCTCTTTGAATTTCAGCTGGATCGGTTGTTACGACGTTTCATACCTTTCCGTTCGAAAACCCCTCGTATTCAGTACTTTGCGTTTCAAAGGGGGGGGGAATCTTCGTGCACCTTCTAGATTTTTTTTTTCATATTCTGTATAGGGAAGAAGGTTTATACTCTACTATGTTATATCAAACAAATTTAACCCATTGAATGTGACGCCCGAACATAGTTCAGGCAACTAAAATGGGCCAGTTTTGGAATGCCGAGCCTAAGTTTGGGTAAAAAAAAAAAAATAAAAAAAAACCTATTACAATTCCATGAAGCTCTTAATCGGTTTGTCCAATGGATAATGTTTAATTTGTCATTTTTCCAATAGAATGAAATACCTTTCCTTGAAAAGTTTGACAGTTTAGCGTCATTTGTAGCTATTCTTCAGATAATGTAAAGGATTTGGGAAATTCAAAGGAATCTGAGGGACATGGAATTCGTGAAAGTTCATATAGATAATAATGTTGTTGTATTCGTTAATTATATTTATCAAGAAGTTATGTTATTTGATATATTTTGCTGTAATTTGAACAAAAATTACTGTAATTCATTATCATTTCCCTTATATGTGAAAACATATTCCCTTATATGTCAAAAGATATTTCGGTTAATTTTTTTTCAAGAATAATATATTTCTTACATTTTGATTATAATGGCAAACAGAATTAAAGAGACAAAAAAAAAGACTCTCCATTTTTCTGAAATATATTCCACAGGCAAGGGTTAATGTTATAAAGAAAATGGTAAAAATTTAATTACATGATTTCATTAAATATATTCGGAACTCGTTTCCCTAGTACAGCTAAGCCTAAATTGACATCATCATGATTTATAAAATGTACATCATTAATAAAAGTAAGTTTCCCGATGTTTTCCCATTTAAAGTAAACGTAATTAAGCGTGTCAGTTGCGCAGGCGTAACATATCTATGACGTATTAATCATATGCCAGTTAGATAAGTCTTGATTCATGCAAGTAGAGGGGTAGCAGTGGTCCGACCTGGAAACTCTAATTCCTTCTCCCTAAGCCTGCAAGGTTCAGTCGGTGATCTTGAATGCACAAAGCATTCCGCCAATTGAAATTCATCTTCAGCTCTGTCAGGTCTATGAGCCGAAACTGACACCTGAACACAAAATCAACTCTTAGAATGTGCACTGACACCTCTGCTACGGTATCACGATGACGGCGACGAGTTCCTCGACAGTATCATCACGGGCAATGAGACTTGGATTTCGCACTTTACTCCGGAAACCAAGCAGCAGTCAATACATTGGCATCATAGTGGATCTTAGGTCAAGACCAAACTCAAACAGACGCTGTCGGTACGGAAAGGGATGTGCACGATGTTCTGGAACAGGGAGGCTGGTTCCATTCACGGGCGTCAGAGTTCTACGACAGAGGAATACAAAAGTGGATCCCACAATACGGCAAGTGTCTCAATTCTGGTGGTGGCTATGTTGAAAAATAACTGAGACATTGCTGTACTTGTTGCCAGTAAATATGAACTTGAAAGTGAGTTCTTTTTTTCTTTTAAATAGGGAAACTTACTTTCTTTATGTGTCTGGTATATATGTGTTTAAAAGTGACAGTAAATATATGTGTGTACTTGTGTGCGTAAAATTCCATAATAAACACTCACCTAAACAGCTTACGATTGATGGGTAATTGTAATCATCCAAGACCTTAACAAAAATCGTATAAAAGTTGCCCGTAGCTTTCCAAATGAAACCAAATCAAACCATAGGCCTTAAACATAAATATGTAATGTATTTTCTTCAGAATGAAATCCAAACAAAGGTACACATATATGTTTCCATCAAACGGAAACAGATCTATGTACAAAAATCAAGAGTTCTCAAAAATTTTCCCACTCAAACCTATAGCGTAGAGGTAAACCCTGAAATACGTGATCTAAATAGCAACGATGAATTTCTGATTTCGACTTGTAAGTCTCCCCCCTCCCCCTTTCCTTGTTATTTCTTTTACTTATTTTCTTAGAGCTCTGTCATCTTAGAAAAGGTTTTCTTTACTTATTCCTCCTCCGTTGCTCTTCCAAATAAACTCAGTTTGGTGTAACGAATCTTCTTAACCTCAGAGTAAGAAGAGGGCAAACAAGAGATGCAGAGTATTTCGAATAGAAATGGAACGTGAGTTCGTGATTTGTTTATTTTTTTGTGTGCCGAGCGATGATTTTTAAATACGTTTATATACAAAGAAGAAATTACGTGAAATTCGATTTTTCTTTTCATTTCGTTTATCACTTTTCGAATTTTAAGTATTCGCCGTTGGGGATATGAAAATGCATATGTGTGGGAAAAAGCTCGAAACACAGACTGTTAATAAAAAGAGACCAATGTCCATTCTTGCTAAAGATATTCAGAAGTAATAAAATTATCTTTAAAAAATGTAAGAAAAAACTTACAAATAATTAAAATATAAGAAACACGTATAAACCTTTCCAAAAAGGTAACCATAACCAATTTTAACACCACTTCTCATGTTTTTACCAGACAATTTCCCATTGGTCATCATTCTCGTTAAAGTGAGCGTTCTGATTGGCTATCCTACGATCACCAGGATGAAAAACAAAACCAATGATTCTCTTAACGAATTTCGGACGGGAACGAATGTGTCCGGCTGCAGAAATATCGTGTTTTATATCTCTAAACTCTCTCCTCCTTAGTTTTTTTAGATTGGTAGAGCGCTGCTGTTCGTTATCGCAGTTCGTAGGTTCGAATCCTGCTGATGGCATATATATTTGTACACGTTCGTAATCGGCTTTAAGCCGTAGGTACAGGTCTCATTAGTCATTAGTAATTTCCCATTGGTCATCATTCTCTTTAATGGTGAGCGTTCTGATTGGCTGTCCTACGATCACCAGGATGAAATATAAAACCAATCATTCTCTTACGAATGTCCGACGTAAATGGATATCCCCGGCAGCAGAAATATCGTGTTTTACTCTCTCTAAACCCTCTCCTCCTTTGCTTTTGTAGAATGGTAGAGAGCTGCTCTTCGTTGCCGGAGTTCGCAGGTTTGAATCCTGCTGATGGCATGGATTTTCGTAAACGTTCTTATTCGGCTTTAAGGTGTAGGTACAGGTCTTATTAGTCCTCGTTAAAAACGGTAGACCGTACCTCTTTATATCAAACCAAACCTTAATGTTTGTGTCATGAACTCACGAATCCATCATTATCTTGCATTTTTCCTATTTAGTTGTTTATTGTCTCTCTCGCTGCTATCCATGCTCGATGCTGAAAGAAACTCGGAATTGACAGGCTGACCCATATAATCCTGTTTACATATTTTCCGAAAGTCTTGAAGTAAACACCATGGGAACATGCTGCAAATATATGTGATATATGATAATCTTTTTTTTTATTTTTTATTTATTTTTTATTTTTTTATACTGTATATCAATAGGCTGTATACAAAAATAAGAAATTTGAACATAATATAGTCTAAATAAATATTTAAATTAAATTTATATGCGTGTTTAGATTAAATAAATATATAGGTACGTTTATGTGTGCAATGATTATTAATTAGCATAATGAATTATGAAATTGTAAAATACATTTTTCATCTCAGCTTAGTATAGAAATTTATTTGTAGTTCGAAAGAAAAGCGTGAGGAACACTTTAATCTTTGTATTCTGTTCTGAAGGTGCATCAACGTAGAAGCAAAAAAGTTAAATTTTAACACCAGTACAGTGAACTTAAAATATCATAAAAATATATTAAATGCTCACGCAAAGTACATACAAATGTATGTACATAAGTCTTATACATGTAACTAGAGAAAGTTGCCAATTGCAAGGAAAATTATTGACTATTATTTTAATTGTTCGGGATAATTGGGTAGTAAGAATAAGTCAGTAATTTGCAGTCTCTAAAGAAAGCGAAGTCCAACGTTCTAGGATTTTAAATTTATCGACGATAAAACTGTTCATCTTTACAAGGCAAGTGCTTTGCATCGAATACTACAAGAAAAATAAATCTTTCAACGATATTTTGCATCTCGAGAGCGAGAGATCACCTGATTTTGTTAAAACCTGTACCTAGAATTTTTCTGATGGTAAGTCCACCTGTTTTCCTCCAACACAATTGCATTGTTCGAAATATTCAAAAGATCAAATGTCGAAGAAGATCATTACCGAGAAAACTGATGACTCTTCCTTTTATCGCAAAAGTGATGGATAACATCCTATTGTCCACCAAAAACACTCACTCGTCTTTTGTCGTCTTTGATAATATTCTCGTCACTTACAGCTTGTTCAAACCTTCATGCATGTTTATTGGCATGACTTAATTACTAGAACCGCGAAATGGGTGACTTTGACCCCAAAATATTTTATTTTCAATTTTCTCACAAATTTCAATTTTCTTTCAAACGTGACTAACAAAATTGTAATACATTTAACTTTTCCTTATTTTATACCCATAATAATCTATAAAAATATAATATTAAAGAATCTGGGCATATTCAAAAAATGGTTCATGATTAACCTTCCAAGTGTGGAAACAAGACTGTAGATATTTACTCTAACTGTAAAATACCGATATGTAGAAAATGTTCAAAATATATTTTTGAAATTTTCTCAAACTGTGTAAAAGACCTTGATGGGGTAGGAAATTAAATGATTCCACTAAAGTTATCTATATATTTTACGACTATGTATTTTTCGAGATTGAAATGTCGTATTTTTATGAATTATTATAATAATTTAAAATTTTAAAATTATAAATACAGTGTACATTTTGATTAACAACAAGGATTCATATTGTTCCCGGTCAGTTTAACTTAACCTGTAGTATTAGGTAAACCGAACCCACCGCGGTTGTAGTGATATATAGAAAAAGAAATATGTTTCTGAACTCCATGTGACTAACTGTCGAACAACTGCCAATTGGTTAGAGTACTTTCCTTCGGATCCGGAGTTCTTGGGTTCGAATCCCATTGTGGCATGGGTGCTCGTAGCCGTTCAGAATCGGCTTTAACCAGTAGATCCCGGTCTTATTAGCATTCTTGTTGCAAAAGGTAGACCGTAGTGCTCCAAAACAATCTTACAACCTCCCATATGACTAACTAGTTCGATTGAAAAGAGATGCTTTTAATTATATTGATTGGAGTGGAAACTACTAATGTATTTCGATTTTAATAAGTTTAAATAAAAATTTTTGCAATGCATACATTAAAAATATATGGGAGGGGGTATAGACCACGCAGGACTATAGATACGCATTTTTCCAATGACTTTATGGAATGATTTGTATTGGTAAAACTCCGGCTAACAAAGGCTTAATGAAGTAAAGATAAAAAATTCTTTATAGAGGAGTAACTATTAACTTTACTGATTTGTCATGGATCCCGTATTGATCCCAAGATCTCTAAGAAGGTAGAAATAAATATACGACCGTAAAAATAGATTTGTTTGTTTCCAGAAACGAGATGGTATCGGTTGCTTTATTGACAAGAAAATCCGAACTTTTGCCTTCTTCTCTCTACAAAATGCTGCTGTTGCTTTCTCTCTCTCTCTCTCTTTTTTTATCCGATATTTTATCAGATTGATTAGTTTTAAAAGAAACTCTTGCCATTTTTCTAAAACTCCCCAGATAACGCGGAAGCAATGCTAAGAAATGGCCCGAACTGCAAACCCCCCTCTCCTGAAGTTCTGTGACAGGAACGCGATAAAAGAGAACAATCAGTGCGTTTTATCAGTTCCTAAGTGAACAGAAAATTCCGATAAACGATAAATCGAAAGCCAAATATTTTTTCGCTTTCTTTCTTTTCTCCTTTCGACCTTTTAAATGCCGGATAATAGAATCTTCACTTTTCGAAACAAAAGTAGGGGGACTAAGTTAAATAACACATCAAGAAGTTATTTTATTAAGTCAACAATAGACTTTAAAATTGGACGAATTTGGATAAAAATTCGATTTTTTTATTTCATTGTGTTAAAAAACATATCAAAAACGAAAGATAAAATGTTTGTTTTTTAATTTATTATTATTCTATCATAAACAATTGTCACCAACAATGCGATATAATTGCAAAAAATTGTAAATAATTTTTAAAAATAAAATTTATTTACTTTTAAAATGTTTCTGTCACTCTTTGAAAATTTCCACTCAAAACGTATATGAAGTATTTAAATCGATAAACCTATGGGGAGTGATTTTATTTGATTTTGTTTGGAGTGCTACGGTGCACTGTTTTGCTACACAAGATCTAAAAAGATCGAAACTTATTGCTGAAAGATGATTTTGAACGACTAAGAACATCCATGCCAGCAGTCTGATTCGATCCTTCGAATTCCGGTACTGTAGAGCAGCACTCTACATATTCGGCCATTGTTCGGCAAGGGGTGATATCACACTAGACGGAGAAGTGCAAGAATATAAAAAATAAATTTAATAAAAAAGAATCATTAATTTAATAATAGGAAAGCAGAAATAAATACATTTTGACATAAAAAAATGATACGCTGCTACACGTATATATTATACTTATAAATAGAAGTGAATTATTACTACGCAAAGAACTGAATAGTTAATTTATAGATACTAATTTAAAAGGAAGTTTAAAAATTTTTTTCGACTCCGTTGTGCATGTCTAGTTTAACAAGGGTTTTCAAAAGAAGGTTTATTGCCAAACGATGACCGAAGAGTATAGGGCTGTTTTTTTGGAACCGATGTTACCGGGATCAAATCCCGCTGATTCCAAGGATGTTTGTTGCCGTTCGAATTCGGCTCTAAGCAGTAGATCCCGGGGTCATTAGCTCTAATGTATTAAAACAGTAGACTATAGCGCTCTAAACCAAACCAAAGGATGGTTTGATGTTAGACTGAAAGTTAAGAAATTTATTATCACTTGTTTGAAATTACTTTTAATGAAAAAGCTCTACGAGTATTCCTTAAAAATAATTAAACTTTTATGAGTAGAACAACTTAACAGAATTAGTAATTACAGAAAGTTATAAATATTGTGTAGAATGTAATGAAGAGATAGAATTTGTTTGAGCAAATAATAAAAAAGTACAAAATTTCACAAACAGAGGACTTTTTAGATTAACTACACATATAGCTAAATTTTAATCTATTTTCAAAAAGAATATTGCAGAAAAATGTAGATCATTACTATTATCATTACTATTATGTAGATCATAATTTTTTCTTTATGTCAGAATGCATTAAACTAATATTAAACTAATGATTTTTAAGTAATAAATATTAATTAAACTATATATTAATTAAAATATTAATACTAAAAATTATTATACTAACTATATATTATTTAACATATTAATATTAAAATATTAATTATTAAACTAAGGATTTTTAAATAATAAATATCTTTGGATATTCTAGCCCCTCCCCATCTAGTGGGATCACTTTCATCTACCTTTTGAAATCTTAATTACTTATTTTAAGATAATATAATTCTTTTTTTAAAACTAATATTATTATCATTTTTCTATAAATATTAGTTTTAAAAAATTTTAAAAATGTTATTAGGATATATTTTATTAAAAATATTATTTCAAATTAAATAAAAAATTAATAAAACTAATATTTTTTTTAAAAACTTTATTTAAATTTCACTATATTATAAGAATTTACTTAGTATTTTAATTATTTTAAATAATAAATTTTTTTTTATTTTCTTATAAGAAAACTTTTTCTAAATTTCATTTTTTGTTATTTCTTTCTAAGACAATTCTTTGTTTTTTTACATATTGTGATTTCAAAAGAAACGGAATAGATTAGCTTCTTGGATGAAGAAAACTGTGTCGATTTAAAAATTTTTTTGAAATTTTAGATATTTTACAAAAATTTAAATTTTCATGAAGTATTTAAAATTTCTGTGCAGTATTTTTATAATTAATTATTGGAATAGAAATTTTTTACTAAAAATTTTACATTTGTATTTTAATTTTTTCTTTTAAATGTCTTAAAAAATGATTTATTTTTATAAAGATTTATTAAAAAAATGAAATAATGTGATTTAAAAAAATTTATTGAAATGTGAAAATTTAAAAATTATAAATATTTTATATTTCTAGTGATAATTAAAATCTAATTTTTAAATAGAGATGCTTCTATAGTTTATAAGAAAAAAAATTTCGTTAAAATAAAGATATTTTGCAAAATTTTTTTTATATATTAATTAAGTATAATTCGGTTTTTTTAAATAAGTGTATGTTAAGGTTTTTAATTTAAAAAATTGTTTAAACTATTTTTTTATAGAATTAAAATTCATTTAAAATAAAGATTATATCTATTTCTATTACAATTCTTTTTATATATACAAAATATTTTTAATTTTTTATGAAAAAATAATAATCTAAAATATTAAATGAACTATTTTAATCTAATGAAAAAGTTTTCTTAAGGAAAAAAGGAAGAGTGATCTACTAATCAGCAGTATTTTTCATAATTTTTACATTTATATGAACATGATTTATATTCTGAACTATATAAAAATAAAAAAAAATTTATAAATCATTACATTTTTTCATGTTATTAAGAAAAATTAAAAAAAAAAAATACAAAATTTTTTATAGTTAAATCAATGATATAAACAAAAAAAAAAATTTTAATGATGTTCACTATGCATGTAGATATGTGTGATTCATCTAAAAAAAATATGTAATTTAAAAATAGATCATGAATTTTTAGGTATATTTTGAAAAGATTTGAAAAAATTTTTTTTTAATTACCTTTTGAAAAATCTTTTATCTTCTAAATTTTTTTTTTTCTTCATTTTATAAAAATAAATTTTAAAATATAATGTCTAAGAAAAAAAGTTTCTCTTAATAAAGCCAAAAATAAAAACTTTTTAAATTTTCATGAAATTAGTTTAAATAGTATTTTTAATAATCGACGAAATTTTTAGCAAAAATCAAATTTTAAAATTATTTTAGATAATATAAAAATAAAAATTCTCTACAATATAAATAAATAAACTTGAAATGTGATTTCTCAAAAAGTTCTTAAAATATTATGTTGAAAGTTATCATGAATGCTTTTGATAGTATTTACTAGTGAATGACCTAAAAACTTTAAATTTGGATAATTTTTAATGTTACACTCATAGATATAAAGGTAATGAAAATTCGTTAAAAATTCAATGTGTATGATTTTGAAGGAGCAAAATTTTTTACTAAAGGTAAATTAAGCAAAGATTTTAGGTGAGTCACTAGTCCAGTGTTTAAGGAATGTTTTGCATCCAGAAATATTGAAATAATTTATTATAAAATTAGACCTTTTGAAAAAACCCGATTCTTTTACTAAATTTTCTTCATTTATTAGTACAATTCTCTATGATAAAATAAAAATTAAATCTAAAAATGTAAAAAATAAACTAGTTTCTACGTTTAAAGAAAAAAGTTCTAACGTAGACGGATACCTTAAGATAGTATCTTCTACAATCGAACGCAGTGTATTGGTTTAGCCCGTGTAATCATGTTGAACCATTCCCTGAAATCGGTTACATATCAATATTACCATTAAAAAAGCCCATAAAACATAAATAAATAAATCTGCTCCATATATATTAAAATTATTATCACGGTTTTATAAAATATCAATTTATATTTTGAACGAAATTTTGGCTTCTTATGTCCTTAATATAAAACACTAAATGTCTTTTCTCTACTAAATCTAAAAGGTCGATTTCATAAAAATTTCTTAAAGTATACTTTGTGTACTAGAGTGTATAAAAAATCTACATTTCTAAAAGTTCGTATACCTATATCGGATATACCTTCTGTACCATAAAAAAAATAAAAGAATGAAAATTATCCATAAAAATTACTTCTTCGCTTGCCTTCATAAAATATTAATTTATATTTTGAATGAAATTTTGGCTTCTTATGGCCTTAATATAAAACCCTAAATGTCTTTTCCCTACTAAATCTAAAAGGTCGATTTCATAAAAATTTCTCACAGTATACATTGTGTATTAGAGCGTATAAAAATTCTACATTTCTAAAAGTTAGTATACCTATAACGGATATTGTAAAAGAATGAAAATTATCCATAAAAATTACTTCTTCGCTTGCCTTCATAAAATATTAATTTATATTTTGAAAGAAATTTTGGCTTCGTATGTACTCAATATTAAACCCTAAATGTCTTTTCTCTTCAAAATCTAAAAGGTCGATTTCATAAAAATTTCTCACATTATACTTTGTGTATTAGAGCGTATAAAAAAATCTACATTTCTAAAAGTTCGTATACCTATAACAGATATACCTTCTGTAAGGTAAAAAAATAAAAGAATGAAAATTATCCATAAAAATTACTTCTCCGCTTGGCTTCACGAAATATTAATTTTCCAAAACTTGTGATCGGGAGACACACACATAGAATTTTTTCTCCATAACTAGTACTGGAAAGGTTGAAGAAGGAAAAAAAATCCTGAAATTAAAACTTGTAATTAACTCCCGGCGAGGTTTCAATAAGGTACTCTTCGCAGCTGTGGGTGAAAATATAAAAACATAAACTGTTAATTCATGCACTCTTAACATCATTAATCTTTTTGTCACATTTTTCTGATTAATAGCGAAATTCTTTGTTTCTTATCGTGGAATTTTATCAGGAAAAGTAAGTACTCGTTCCATATAATAGAAAGCCAAAGGTTTTTAAAAATGCGGCCTCTAATGGAATACCCATTCGTCTAAGATTATATTAATAAAAAATATTTTTTCATATATTTACCTGTAAAGAAGATAATTATTTTCTTTTCTTTCACGTTACAAGGAACGCTGAATATCAATTTTTAAATTTTAGAATATTTAGCGATATATTTATAAACAAACTATAAAACATTATTATTTGAAATATATAGGACATTAAAATCTACTGGAAAATAATTTTTGACTAACATATCAGACTACAATTTTCGTCCAACACTATTCCTTAAAAATACTCATACTCTTTTGCACAGCATACTAATAAATTACTTTTATAATTTTTATAATTTATGTAGAAGCAAAACTGATGAAATACTCTTTATATAATACAATTATTTTAAATTGTAGAATGTTTTAGTAACTGTTTTTGTCGTTTTATGTATTAAGTTCTTTGAAATTCGGGAAAATATTTTGCAATTTTAAAAAGCAAACTCATTTTTTTAAATACAATTAATGCTAATTATAGGATAAAATTGCGTTACGTTATCCTCAGTTTTGTTGCTTTTGCTTTTTTTTTAATATTTTATGTAATTATGGGGAATTACGTTTGAAATATTAAAAAAAAAATTAAACTTCTCGGTGCAACAAGTTCTGTATTGTTCTAGTGCCTTTGGTGTCAACCATCGTTTCCGATACCAATGACCTTTTGATGTGAAGCATATGTCCCCGTTAGGTGGTCAGCCTTAAGTGGAATACCCTGTCACGAGCTCGAGATTCATTCGGATGTTTTTCGTGATTGGCAACATAGAAAGAAGTTAGGTAGAACACAAAATGGAGAGGAGGCTGCCACCGACGATGTCGAATACAATTAGTTTTAAAGAATAGAAGCATTTTAGAATCGAAACTGACCCCATCTTCTGGTTTTAGACTTCGAAATATATATATATATATATATATATATATATATATATATATATATATATATATATATATATATAATATATATATATATATATATATATATATATATATATATATATATATATATACTATTTATATATATATATATATGCGTGTGTGTGAACTTCAAGTTAATAAATTCCACAAAAAGCACTTCTAAACACTGTTTTATTTAGAATATAGAACAACCCCATGTTTAGTTCAAAGCATTTGTTCCTCATTTTGTCTACCCACTGAAGGGATGAATGGCTGAGGTCAACCTTGCCAGCCCGAAGTTCGAACTTCGAACCTGTGTCTTGGGACCGAACAGCTACCTCAACAACAATGGATTCACTTTGAAACATTAAAAAAATTATTTATTTTTCGTTTTTGTATATTAAAAACAAATTCCAGATTTTTTAGTAGCAAAACAATTAAAGTTTTTATTTTATCAAATGTAAACCAGTAAAAAATATTACTGAAATTTATTGAAAATTGAATACATTTTAAATTAATTTAAAAACATTTTACTTACAATGAAGACTCTAAATAACAATAAAAAACTATAACACAAAATTATTTCAAATTTTCAAAGTACATTAAAGGTTAGTACTTTATACTTTTTTAGATTAATTTGGAATTTATAGTATTCGAACCACGAGTATAGTAAACCACGAGGTCTCTCATCCATTAGTTAAAAAGAAATTATGTACTTTATTTTTTCCGTTGAATCATGTACTTTAATTTATAATACATTGGAAAATAGAATTACACATACCAAAATAAAATTAAATTAAAGGTTTTATATATGTTTCCATAAATAAAAAAGTAAAATACGCTCTCATCATAAAAAAAGCATAGCTTATAAATAAAAATTTGTGGTCTAAACACATTAATAAAATACTTAACTTTAAAAATTAAAAAGAAATTATACACAGAAAATTATACATAAATTATAAAATGAGACTAAGATAGAAATTTAAAAAATATATTTAAAGTAGTTTCCCGGTTTTCAATGCTAAAAGCAACGATTAAACAGAAATCAAGCTTTTGTGCTACTCCAGAATTTTTTCCATATTGTCTGTAGAAACGGTTTAGGAGAAAGTAGCTAAATTAAAAAAAATTCACTATATAATTATGTTTGAAAGTTTTTTCATTTTTTTCATTGCAAGTGAACCTAAAAATGGCATAATTATTAGTGTGTGTAGGAAGGAGGTGGAATGTTTTTGAAATGATAAATAATAGAATGAAGAAAGACTATTGCATATTTCTTTTTATCAAAAATTAGTAAACTTTCGTGGATCATCAAAATGTAATAAAGTTACGATAAATAGTAAAATTAACTTAATAGAAGGTAAAAATAAAGTAATTTATATAAAGAATGCTTTTTTACAAATAATTAAATAACACTTAATAATACTTGTGCACATCGCACTTGAATATCATGCATTATTTGAAGAATTGATTCCCACTGCGAACTTTGATGTTTGTAATAGGCTTTAAACAATAGGTCTCGGTTTCATTTACCTTTGTAACAAAAGGATAGACCGAAAAGCTGTAAGCCAAACCATATCTCCGAAGAGCCCGAAAGAAACATAAAAAACTTAAATTGTTTAGTCAGTACCGGTATTTTTGAGTGGTGGAAATACATACATACATACATACACACATACATATATGATAGTCAATCTAATTTAGTCAAACTAAAAATTAAACAGACTTCTTAAACAGTCTTAAATTGTAAAAAAAATGAAATTGTAAAAGTTATCGTTGAAGAGTATCAGCAATGTGTTTTAAATGTAAATGAACATAAACAAACTTTTAAAAATAAAACTAACGTTTAATTTACTTTAAGGCAAATAAACATGGTATAGAATCCTTTAAACTGGTAACTTAAACTGTTAAACAATATTACTACTAGTAAAAGAAAAACATTGAAAACGATTACAAAAATGAATGCATTTGACCTTACTAAAACTTAGGCTAACCCAGAACCTCATAAAGCGAAGTTGTTTTTCACCCCTCATTACGCAGATCGACTTCTCAAACAACAAACAAGTTAAAATGAACCGCTTAAGTAAGAACTTGTATTATTAAATTCGTTGGGATAAATTTCCCTTACCCAATTAGAAGATGACTATTTTATGGAGTTGAGAAGTCGGCCTGGCGAAAGGTTAGATTAAGACACGTACTTTTGACTAGTATTTTGTGTATGAGTGAACAAACCAAGGTGTTTCATTTGACAACAGTCTCATACATACTTTCATTTAACAACATAAAGAATGCTTTTTTGCAAATAATTAAATAACACTTAATAATACTTGTGCACATCGCACTTGAATATCATGCGTTATTTGAAGAATTGACTCCCACTGCGAATTTGATGTTTGTAATTCTCTTGAAACAATAGGTCTCAGTTTCACTTACCTTTTTAGCAAAAGGATAGACTGAAAAGCTGTAAGACAAACCATATCTCCGTAGAGACCGAAAGAAACATAAAAAACTTAAATTGTTTAGTCAATACCGATATGTTTGAGTGGTGGAAATAAATACATATATATATATATATATATATATATATATATAAGTAACACGGCGAAATAAATCAATAGGTACACAAGAAAAAAAGTTCCTATTATTTTTAATTACTGTTCTTACTGAGCAATGAGTGGGCCTAAGAAATACGCAGTCGTGTTTCCAAGAAAGCAGAGCAGTTCGAGGTGAAATTTATCTTTATTATTAACTAAGAAAAAACATCTTTCTCCGACAAGAGCAGCACATTGAATGATACATAAAAATCCCTTCAATTACACTGTTAGCCCCACAGAGAGATGAGAAGAATTCTTTTGCAAAAGAGAATAGCTTAGTCAGTGCTATTAACAGTCAGAAAGGAACTTAGGTCTTTGGAAAAGTGAATCATTTCTCTTGGAACTATTGAAAAATGTGGCGAGTGCACAGAAAATTAGCATTTATTTTTTTAGCAATAGCATTGGGACACTGGTTGGAAGAATTCAAATCGAAAACATTATTTTTAGTTCTGCGATTTTTTTTCAATCAAAATAGATATGAAAGAATAAGAATTTTTACCAGACATTTTATGAGTAATCATTTTTATACATTACATATATGTGTGTGTATTATAGCAATAATTTGGTTAGGTTAACGGTTATCATATAAAAGCTAATGGTGGAAACGATTCAGCACAAAACAGTTAATGAAGTGTTTCTTCAGAATACAGAAAAAGTAAAATAAGAAAATGGTAGCATCCACAGATGTCCATACATTTTCTTTGCATAAACTATTTTAATATCGCCGCATTTAAGGTTATCGCCTTATTCTAAAAATTACATCGTTAAGTGCAAATATGATAAATGTATCCAATTTTGTTTAGCCACTACAAAAGACTATTCTGATAGCGTATTTCATTTCGAAAAAGGAGAAAAAAAATTCGTAATTTTTCAGATTTAAATAAAAAGGACGTAAGGATCGACCGAATACGTAGTTCTTAATTTAAACAGCAACGTCATGCAACAGTGATATTTTTCAGTATGTTAAAGTGGAGGTATGGGAGAAAAATAATCTTGTGTGTATTTTAGACAGGATAATAGGTAGAGATCATCATACCGTAAAATTGGTAATTTTGCTAATTCACAATTCAGAAATAAAAGCCACTGCGTTTGAAGCTCTGTAATGATTCATTATAATGAGTTTAGTATTATCATGTATATATAAATTAATAATCATGTGTATATGTAAATATATGTACATATATTTATATGTATAAATATATATGTATATATATATGTATATGTATATGTATATATGTATATATATATATATGTATAATATATATATATATATATATATATATATATATATATATATATATATATAAATATATATATATATATATATATTATATATATATATATATAAATATATTTATATATATATATATATATATATAATATATATATATATATATATATATATATATATATATGTATATAATATAATATACTAGGTGTCCCGACAGACGTTGTTCTGTTTTAACGCTGTAAATCCAAAAATTGTAAAATGTCTTTAAATAAATTATAAATTGAACCGTTTTGATGAAAAAATAAGGAAAAAATTATTTTTAAAATACTTGACTCCCCCACACGTACAGTCATAAAAATGTGATTAGATTAAATTAAAATTCCCACATTGCCTGTACGGGGATTCGATCCTGTGATTTCTCGAAAG
>CM063506.1:162264540-162279540 GCA_032207245.1 Pardosa pseudoannulata | reverse complement strand
AACAAATTTTTACAGTTTAGTACTGTGAAATGCTTTAAAAGTTTCAGCATAGTTGGAAATAAGGATGATTTAAAAGAATGTTATTTCATATTCAGCTTAAAATTCTGTCCACTGTACTCTGCAAAATCTTTTTTCTGAGAAGTATACGAGAAAATTTTATGTAAGATATGCTAAAGTTTTGCTACTTCCCGTAAAGCATGGGAGTTTTAAAATTTTCACAAACTTCTAGAAGCAATCTGACGGAGTATGATTTATTTTTTCTGAACATTTCTTACTTCGGCTTTAGAATTAATGATATTTTCTCATATACAAGTTGTAACTTCTCGTATACTGACAAATTTTGGGAACTTTCATTCTACAAAATTATACAAGGTTTAGTTCGTAATAGTTTTGTAACGATGTAAAATAATATAACTTCCAATTGAGCTTCAAAAACTGCATTTCATATTATGTGAGATAGTTATTTTAAAAGTATGCGAAAAAATTTTCTGCAGAATACTCTAGACTTTTGCTACTTTTTGCAAAGCAGGAAGGTTTCGAATTTTTTCACATATTTCAAGAAACATTATGAGAGAATATGGTTTATTTTCTATTTCCACATTATTTGGCTTTAGAATTATATCTGTTTTCTAGCACAGAAGTTTTACCTTCTCGTATACAGACGAATTTTGGCGACTTTCAATGTTTCAATTTGTGAATAGTTTTATAAGAATGTAAAATAATGTAACTTCAAATTCGTCGTAAAAACTGCATTTCATAATATACGAAATCTTACTGAGAAATAAGAGAGAAATTTTTACATAGAATAATCTCGACTTTTGTTACTTTTTGTAAAGTATGACTGTTTTGAATTCTTTCACATACTTCGAGAAACTATTCTGAAGGAGTATGGTTTATTTACTATTTGTACATTATTTAGCTTTAGAATTATTTCTATTTTCTAGCACAAACCTTTTATCTTCTCGTTTATAGACAAATTTTGATGACTTTCAAAGTACAAAATGAGATGAAGATCAGTTCGTGAAGTTTTATAAGAATGTAAAATAATGTTATTTCATATTTGTCGTGAAAACCTGCATTTCATAATATGAGAAATCTTTATCTGAGAAGTATGTGCGAAAGTTTTTACGAAGAATATTCTTGAATTTTGTTACTTTCTGTAAAGTATGACGGTTTTGAATTTTTTCACACACTTCTAGAAACATTGTAATTTAGTATGGTTTATTTACTATTTGTACATTATTTGGCTTTAGAATTGTTTCTATTTTCTCCCACAGAATCTTCACCTTCTCGTATACAGACAAATTTTGACGACTTTCAAAGTACAAAATAAGATGAAGATCAGTTCATGAATAATTTTATAAGAATGTAAAACAATGTAACTTCAAATTCACCGTAAAAAACTGCGTTTTATAATATGCGAAATCTTTAAGTGAGAAGTATGTGCGAAAATTTTATGTAGAATATTCTCGACTTTTGTTACTTCCTGTAAAGCATGACTATTTTGAATTTTTTTACACACTTGGAGAAACTATGCTGAGTGAGTATGGTTTATTTTCTGTTTGTACATTATTTGGCTTTAGAATTATATCCTTTTTCTAGCACAGAATTTTACCTTCTCGTATACTGATGAAATTTGGCGACTTTCAATTCACAAATTGAGATTAAGATCAGTTCGTGAATAGTTTTATTAGAATGTAAAATAATGTAACTTCAAATTCACGGTAAAAATCTACACTTCATAATATGCGAAATCTTTATCTGAGAAATATGAGAGGAATTTTTACGAAGAATATTCTCGAATTTTGTTACTTTCTATAAAGTATGACGGTTTTGAATATTTTCCCACACTTCTAGAAACATTCTGAGTTAGTATGATTTATTTACTATTTGTACATTATTTGGCCTTAGAATTATTTCTAATTTCTCACACAGAAGTTATACAGATCGGTGACATTCACTGCACAAAATAATATAAGGTTCATTTTGTGTTAGTTTTATCATGATTTAAAATAGTGTATATTTGAAATCCAGCGTCAAAATCTGTACTTCATGTCTGAAAAATATGTGAGGAAATTTTTAGGTAAAATATTCTCCGTTTTTGCTACTTCCCGCAAAGCATGAGAGCTTAAAATTTGCTAACACATTTGAGGAACTTTCTGAGGGAGTACGCGAGAAAGAGCAAGCCTCCCGTCACAGTGACAACGAAAACGTCTGAGCAATGCATCTCACTTGAGTTACAAACCGGAAAAAATCACAGCATACTACGACGTAAGAATGTTAAGAGAAAATTCACAACAGCAAGTGATTATTCAAAACTCTAGAAAGTTTATTACTGTAACAGAAAGAATTTTTTTATTATTATTATTCAACTCTAGATCCGAGTCTAGTTGAGAGAGAGAGAGAAAGAGTTTGTTATAGGGACAATATTTCTTAATTTAAGCATAGGGAGAATCACGCAAGGGTAAGTTTTGAAAGTAAATCACATTCCTGGTAAATAATTACCCCCAAGGATCCGCAGGGGATGAAATTGGGTTCACTCAGCTTCTTTTTTACGGATATCATTGCCTGCAGAGAGCGGAAGATGCTGCTCTGAGATGTCCTGGGACTAATTAATAGCATTGTTCTTTTGAAGAGAGAGGCAGAGAAAGCAAAAAATAATCCGCTTAAGATTATGAAACTCCTATACGAGGAAGATTCTTTTCCGTTGTATTTTGGTATTAACTGTGTCAGTTGTGTAATCTCGAAATTACAAACGGTTGCTTATTTTTTACCAGAGTTTGATCATCTTAGCGACGTTACGCTTTTAAGTGTTCGTTTAAGAACTTTGAACGTCGAATTATGTTATCGCTGCTTTACCTAATTAGATAATTATTTGGTAACTAGAAATTTGAATTTGTTTATTTACATAAGGCAGGAAATTTGTATTACAGATGGTAAAATGTGTTCTGTTTGAAGCATACATAATGCTCTGATCATTTTAACTATTTAATATCCAGGCGCTGAAATTTCACTTGTCTTCTGGCTCCAATCGCAATAGCCAAAAGTTTGAATGTTTTCCTTACCACCAGTTTTTTGTTCACCCTCCAATCTAAGAAAACATGCCTATCTCTCTGGAACCACTGCATTATTCTTTTTGACATTATTTCTTGGTCGGTTACACTCATTTTTCTATCAGTGCTGTAATATATTGGACTAGAAATGAAACCAGAATACAATTTTTAAACGTCTAATGGGTATTTTCGAGGGGAAATTTGAAGAATTTTAGGTAGAATAATGTTGGATTTATTACATTATATGTATGTGTACAAGCATACAGGCAGATACAGAGAAAGACATGCAGGTACTGACATATATAGAGAGAGAGGGGGAGGAAGAAAGAGAATCAAAGATACAGAGACGGCAGGCAGACATACAGACACAGAGACATACATAGAAAAATGCAGAGAAGGTAAAATAGAGAGATAGAGAGACAGACAGATATTTAAAGAGAGAGAGAGAGAGACAGACAGATTTTGGAAGAGGGAGAGACACAGACAAACAGTTAGACAGACAGATATTGAAAGAGAGAGAGAGAGAGACAGACAAACAGTTAGACAGGCAGATATTGAAAGAGGGAGAGAGAGACAAACAGTTAGACAGATAGATATTGAAAGGGGAAGAGAGAGACAGACAGACTGTTAGACAGACAGATATTGAAAGAGGGAGGGAGAGAGAGTGTTAAACAGAGAGATATACAGAAAGAAAGAAAGGGATAGGCATAGAGAGTGAAGATAAACAGACATACACTGAGGGGTATATATAAATATATCTCTCAGTATAAGCTATGATATTGAGAGTTGCTACTGTTATCCGCATGTTGGTTTAATTATAGTGATATTGATACAATAAATCATTCAAAATCATCTTTAAATGGTAGATCTCAAATTAATGTATTTTACGTATCGGAAAAAAATCATCATTCCAAACAAAGCCACAGATATGGATATAAATTTACTCCTATTAAACGATTGTTTTTTTCAGATAATAAAATATAAACATTTGTGATTCATTTTATTAAGTTTTCTATATATTAGTTTTAAAAATCCTTTTTTATCGGAGAATTTACATGATATATTTCTATGTTTTCTATTACTGGCCTTTAATCTTTTTTACAGATCTCGTTTTTATGTTGCTTAAATAGTAATAGATAATTTTCTCTGAAATATTTAAATATTATGAGATTGCTTTTTCTACTCTTTTACTACTTTTTATGTATTTCAAAGCACGCAATTAACTTTCGAAAATGACTACCATTATATTTAATTGACTGTGTTTACAAGTAAATGAAGATTGTTCGCTACATTGCCAAAAAGTTTCGTTAATTATCGGAACACAATTTTATTTTAATGCCCTTCCAAATAAAAGGAACAGAATTAAACACGGTATTCATTCTTGGCATTAAAAAACATTCAGAGAATCGAGGCACTCGCACAGTTTTGGGGAAAATGTCCATTTAAACGCAGACAAAGACTTAAAAACTAAGAGGATTTCAGCAAATTGTTCCGATTTTGAATTGACGTTTAAGAGTAAACGATTTTTAGTTCTTAGAAACAATTTGGTTAAATAGATCGCGAATTTTCCATTTTCATATTTACATTCACATAAATATGTCTTAAAATTTTACAAGCTTTGACATCGATTAATTAATACTGTTATAACATGACATATTTATTTTTAATATACGAGGGTTGGAATTAATAATGTCAACTATTTATTTACATATAATACAAAAGGGATTCGTGTCAACATGATTTACAGTCCTTCAGTATAGTGGCCAGAATTGTGTATAACCTGTTTCCAATAATGTGGAAATCGCAAAACACCTGTAGCAGCTCCTGTTCTGTTAATAGTTCAAATGGACCGGTCTATTGCCGCGTGAAGCGAATGCCACAAAGCAGTTTCTTCGTCATAACAATTAAGACAAAGTGACAAGAACTTAGAACTGGGGAGTATGGTGAATGGTAAAGCACTTCTCACCCCCATCGACAGAACAAATTAGTCACAGCTTAAGCTGTATGTTTCCGAGCATTGTCATGCAGAATGATAGGAACGTTTTGCAGAAAGTACAAAATTTTCCCATGCTCAGCCGTTCCTTCAGAATGTGCAGCAGAGTTGTAAGTGCAAATCTTGTCTTTATAGCCTGTTCTTGAATCACTTGCTATCGATCACTGTCCATTAGTGCCGCAGCAGCATGCACTTGCTGCGTCACTGACACTAGGACGACCTAGCTGATGCATGTCTGCCACATTTGGGCGTCCTTCATTGAAGGATTTTACCCATCTTGTTACAGCTCTGCCAGGCAATGTAGATACCTCGCAAGCCTTTTGAAGCCCCAGATGACATTGTCGAGATGTACGACCTCTGGTACATTCAATTTTTATCCATTTTCATTGCTCTTGTTTTGAAAACATCCTGACAACACTTACTTTAGACCGCAAGCTAATACAGGGATCAGTTCTTATCGTCCCTTCATTTCTATGACGTAGCAAGGACGAGTCTTTTTGATGAGAGGTAAGGTAGGTATGTAACTCACGTGTGGTATACGCAACATTCTTTGATTTCGTTGCGTAGCGTTTTTACAGCAGTGTTGCCACTATTAAAGTACCAACACTCGTAAATCTAGAATATTGGATAATCATTTCGACAGCCGTAGAAAGGGAAGAGCACTTCTCTTCCGTAACTGAGTCCACGGGATTAATTACCTCTTATGACACGGATATTAGTAGCCGTTCAGAATCGGGTTTAAGCAGTAGGTCCCGATGTTATTAAACCTCATGTAGGAAAAAGGTAGACAGTAACGTACCAGACAAAACTAGTTTGATAATCATTTCAAATATTCAGTTTTGGAGCCAAAAATTAACAACATCCAAATTGTGTTTGTATTATGTCAGTTATTGTCAGCCAATCACACATATAGTTCCAGCAAACTTTTTTATGCTTGTTTGTTTCCGTGGAAACGAGACTAGCTTCATTTTCGACTGGTACAGAAAAATGTAAGGCACTCACTATGGCTTGCGTAGTGATTAACGACACGAAACAGTTCTAATCGACAAGACATCATAGCTTAGTTATTTTTGTGATAGACAGACATTATACACTCTGGTAAACAAGTCTTAATAAGAAACAAATATAAACCCTTGGAATGTTAAACTTAGCATTTTTAGTCGCCTCTTTTCACAAATTCCGACACATTACGGACAACTGCAATGATATAATAGAACCTAAAGTTCAGTTTCATTTCATACACATATACACACAAGACCCAAAACATCATAACCACCTGTCAATAACGAGCTGTTATTGACAGGTAGTCATTATCCCCAAATGTATTCTATCGGATTGAGATCCGGCGAGTAAGGCGGCCGGGACATTAACAGGAATTCAGTATCATGTTCCTGGAACCACTCCAACAAAATTTTAGTCTTATGGTACGAGGCGTTGTCCTGTTGGACCATTGCATTTCCAGCTGAAAAAAACAGAGGCCATGTAAGGGTGCAGATGGCCCGAAGTGATGTTCAGATACACTGTAGCATTCATGGTCTGCTCTACTACAACCATGGGTCCCAGAGTCGACCAAGAGAACGTCCCCCAAACATAATACCGCCACCACAGACCTGTGTATGACCTAGCGTACATCTAGGGAGCAACTAATCGCATGGAAGACGGCGTATCCTGACACGGCCATCGGCTTGATGAATAACAAACCGTGATTTTTCTGACCAGGCAACTCGCTCCCATTGATCTATGGATCAGTCGCGATGTTTCCGGGCCCAGCGTAGACGCACTTGGCGATGATGTTTGGTCAGCAAAGGCACACGAATGGGACTTTTGCTGCGTAGCTCCATATCCCATATCATATGTATGATTGGATAAACATTTTAGAAAACTTTTAAGAAATATAATCATGTATGCTTTTTATATCTTTCTTGATTCCTAATCTTTTGTACGGAACACTAATAAAGACATGATAGTTAAGTAGTATGAGATAAGCTAAGGGGCATACATCTGATACGTTATTAAGGTTGTTATATTAACCGGTATGGAGAGGGGGAGGTCACATAAGAGGGAAGTAAATACTATGTTTCAGGTAGATAACTATTAACTAAAAACCGGCCCTGTGTAATATATATATATATATATATATATATATATATATATATATATATATATATATATATATATATATATATATATATATAATATCTTAAAATAACGTCTTCGTAATTTAAGGATACTGCAGAATAATGTAGCCGAGTTAATTGATGCCGGCTTACAAAAACTTCTTTTATTTAGAACACCAGATAACACACAAATCAATATATGGAAAAAGAACGCAAACAGAAAATATTTGATGATAAATTACATCGTGTTCTCAAAGGAAAAGTTTCGAAATCTGTGATCTAAGCCTTTTATTAACGTCTGGAAGGGAAGTGGCTCCAGGAATGATGTCATTCCGGTAAGCAATCAATATACTTTAATTACTTCTAGTTTATTCTAGAAGGTAGTACGTCACAATGCTTGGGAAAAATTAATTAACGGGACTGCTATTCCAAATTTAACGTGCCAGGAAATGAGCGGTCGCGCCATATTTAATAAAATGTGTTTTAGAAATTTATTATTACAAATATACATTAATATTAATGACTACGGTCATTTTTTAACAAAGTGAAATGAAACAATAAACAGATATTACTTTACAAAAACAACACACTTTATTTATTTTTCTTCTCATAAAAAAAAATTTAAGTCTAACGTGAAGCCAAATATCGTGACTAAAATTTGTGATTAAATACCTACCTTGATGGCAGTATATGCTCCTAATCCAGGTGACGTGGCACGTAATTCCATTACACATTACGATACATATTTTTTTAATACTGTTACGCTTAACAGTTATACAGTCACTAATATATGAGTATGAATGTAAATATTTGGTACTTATTTTTATTTGCTTAGTATTTTTCCACTTTCAGTGTGAAGAGCATTTTAGTACGATTTATTAATTTAATTCTATTGCTAAAGAGAAAAATTTCAATCTTAAATTTATTTAACTTTTTTTTCCAAATAATTATTTTATTCCTACATCCTTTTCTACCAGACTAAAAGTAATTTTTCTTTAAATTGTAACTATTCAGAAAAATTTAAAACCAATAGTAATCAGACGTAGTTAAATCTAGATGTTATAGTATTTATTTTCCGGAAACTCTATACTAATTAGAGATCTTTAATAGCAGTTTCATTTTTCTTTTTTGGAAGAAAAAAATATATTTTCCTATCAGCAATTTAGATAAAATTATTTTCAGAAAAATAAAATAGTTTAGGACAGTTCTTAAAACTGTAGTTATAAACGGATATCATTAGTCTCACTGATTTGCCTCATATGTAGAAATTTTTATCGTTTTGCATTTTACTTTTTCTCATTTCGATTTGTGTTTCTACATCTGCGTACATTCGTTTTGTTTAATGTTCAAACTTGCATTTTTGAAGTCTGCAAGGAAATTTTGCAAATTCCAAATGACACATTAAATGCATCTTCCTTTCTAAGCTTCTTTTGTGTATATTATGATCAGGTAGATTTTTTTCATACAAAATATTTCCACTTATCACTGTACAACTAATTCGTTTTCTCTTACTATATGTTTTTATAAACTAGACACCCCCACAATATATATATATATATATATATATATATATATATATATATATATATATATATATATATATATATATATATATATATATATATATATATATATATACATATATATTATATGTGAATTATAACACTTAAAAAATCTCTTTAAGATTTCCTTTTCTCAGTCAAATTCTTCAATATATATGACATAACTTATTTTAACTTCCACATAAATTAAAAATTCTCTAGAATAATGTAGCCGAGTTGATTGATGCAGACTTATAAAAACATCTTTTATTTGGAACACCAGATAACACACAAATCCCCGAAGGGAAAAAGAACACAAATTAGGAAATATTTGATGTTATATTACATCGCGTTCTTAAAGGAAAAAGCCTCGAAATCTATGTGCTAGGTCGTATATTAGCTCTGTAAGGGGAGTGGCTCCAGGAATGATGTCTTTCCGGTAACCAATCATCTTACTTTAATTACTTCTAGTTTATTCTAAAAGGTAGTAAGTCACAATGCACAGGAAAAACCAAATCAGGAATAAAAATTAAGGTGATTTAATTCATTATTTTTAGTCCCCTTTAATCCATATATGTACTTAAAATATTCCTCAACGTTCCAATCGATTAAATTATATGTTAGCAATCGTACTACAACAAAGTAGAACGTACCAAATTAAAACAAACCAATTCATTTTTGCTATGCTTGATAAACGTTAATATAACATATATTTTGAAAATACGCATTAGTTACAGAATTAGTTTGAAAATATACATTTTATTTAGGAAATATGCTTAAGTTAAATTAAATATATCTAAATATATTTAATATTAAATAAGATATATCTAAAACAACACTATATATCTACTAGAACACATTTAGAAATATTTTTCCAATGCATCTTGCAATACAGATATATATCTTCATTCCAAACATGGCTGTGAAGTTTTTACTAATTTAGCACCAACAGTGGGAAACACGTGTAGCTTATGGAATTCTACGGACGCGAGTAACATTTTACCCTCTGTGTCCTCATAATTTAGAAGAAGGAACCAATCAGATGGCTACGAGGATTGGACTACCACGGATAAAGATATCATTTTAGAAATTAGAGGGCAATGTAACCACGAACATATTTTACATTTTCCAGTCACCCTTAATGAACACAATGGATCTTAAGCCGGCTTGAGCCCCGAACCCGCAACATTTCAGTTACGAATCACTGACATTTGGTTATTAAGAAGCTTATTATTTCTAAAGTTTAATGAGACACTATTATTCATAATACGTTTTGCAAGTTTTACCCTTTTAAGATAATTTAATCTCATGGGACACTTTTTTCGGCAGGTTGAACTGTACATCCAAAATGAGCAAAAAATTCTTCCCAGGAAGTCTTTTTTCGTTTTCAGAAATCATATTTTCTTTCTAAGAAAAAAATCTGCAATCGACCGCGAGAAATTAAAACCAATTAAACACAAATACGGAATAAATCTAGAATTCAATTATATAATTTATTTCTTGAGAACTTTATACTAATTTAACATCGTTAAAACCATTTCCATTTTTGTTCGAAGGCACAAAAAAAACATTTTAACATTTTTCTATCATTAATTAAAGCAACTTTAATTTCAGTATAAAAGAATAATTAAAAATCATATTTCAAGATTGCAATTATTAATAAAAATAATAAAATGTCTTAAACATTTGACTAACGGTTTTGAATTTTTTTGGAATTTCATATTTTTCGTTTCTTTTTGCTTTCTGTTATTTAATAGATCACTCCTAATTATCATTTTTGTCGTTTTTACTAATGATTTTTCATTTTCCATTAATGATTTTGTTTTTCTTGTATACTCTTCGCTAAAACAACACTCGCAAAGTTTTATTTTAATTATTCAAGATCTGTACAAATTAGTAGTAGGGTCTTATCAACAAACAATATCTTAGCTTTATTTTTATATATAAAGTTACGTATATATATATATAATGATATTTTCTACCTAAAACCTAACCAACGTAATTATAAGTGTATATTAAAAAAATTTCGTTAGATTCTATATATTCTTTATTAAATTTCTTTCCCATATAAAATTATTTATAGGTTTAAGGACTTTTTTTATATACCTTGCATAACTAAACTCTTGACGGCCAAAATGAAGGAAATGAGCAGGTGTAAGGGGTTCAGGTTCTCCAAACTCACTTGTCGTATAAGACAGAGGTCGCATATTAAGAACGGCTTCAATTTCAGTTAAAATTGTTGTTAATTCTTCGAATGACAGAAGAGCTCGTCCTAAAATCTTTCGTAATGGGTCCTTAACAGATTTTACCATTCTCTCGTAGAAACCTCCCCACCATGGAGCACGCTCCACGATGAACTTCCACTTCACACCTTGGCTGGCGATGAAATCTTGTAGTTTGTGCTCTTTAATGATGTTGATTAAATTTTGAAGATACCTATCTCTACGACCCTCGTCAATTTGACGCATGAACGAATATATATAACGGCATTAAGAAAGAAATTTAATTATACACTATAAATAAAAAATGAAAATGAGATAATATTGAGGTTCCCAATAATACTACTACTTCAAAAAGTATTTTAGTAATTTATTTTTCAATAATCGAACCTAGCCACTAAATATTTCAAAATCTCTTTACACTCGGATTTCAATCGACATTCCGAGTTTTGTTCTTTCTACTGTTGCTTATTTTTTGTTTCATTTCAGATAACAATATCGGATAATAGATTGAAGTATTATCGGTATATTCCTGTTTATTATTGTTGTAACGTTTACACGAGTAGAAAACTAATTTACTAAAAATTTTGTCTACATTACGATCGCTTCAAACGGACTCATATCCATTGCGAAAACTATAAACTACTCGGCGCAACAGTCCCTAGAGGGCCAGGACCTACGGTGATAATCTCCGCTTCCGCGACCAAGCACCCTGGGGTGCGAAGCATATGTTCCGGTTAGGTGGTCAACCTTACGCCGAACCTCCAGTATTTAGTTCTAAAGCATGCTTAATCCTCAGTTTTTCTACCCACTGAAGGGATGAAAGGCTGAGTCAACCTTGACCAATCCGGGGATCGAACCTCGGACCTGTGTCGTAGGAGCTCGAAGCGCTACCCCAACGTCACTGGGCTTAATTCGAGATAAGTATACCACAAGGAAAATTTCAATATTTCAACACTTTTTAAGAAAATAGACTTCAATATATATTTACGTCGTTCAATAGATAAAAGTCAGTACGAGAGATAAAATAAAAATGCAAAATGTTTTTGTAATTTTCCTTATAAAATTCGAAATACGTCAAAATAACGCCTTCCGTCGTAAACCAAGTGTTAATGATAGTGTTTCAAACTGTATTATAGGGTTTGAATACAGTATTAATAATTAAAATTCCCTACTTTAAAGATGTCTATAGCCAAAGCTATTGTCTAGAAATTTATGAAACGTGCAGCACATTATGAAGGGATGCAAATTCGCTTGATCGAATTTTTTTTAAAAAAGGAAAATAGTTCAAATTTTTATAACCCATCAAATTTTTGATGATTTTCAGATTTAGTTAACATTTACTCTATTTAAAGAAAATTTTTAAAGCAAGGCATGTTAAACATGACAGACACCATTTTCAGTTATCACTTCAAATCGAAAGATAGCATATTCTGCAAATGACCGCATTATGTCCTGAGAAATGCTAAGAGCATATCATGAAAAGCTGATTTTCAGATAAGGTATAGTTCTTGGTTTATCAACTAAACTAGATCTTTCAAATTCTCCTAACGCCAAAATTTGCAGGGATTGAGGTCAGAGAATCGGAGTGGTCACATATTAAAATTAGAACTTCTGATGATAGAGGTAGCGATTAAAGTTCTTTTGTAAATTTTGTAAAGTGATTTTTGACAACGCTCTTATTAAGATAAGGCCGACTGAGCGTCTAGGCTAGTCACACCGTATAAGTGGAGTACACGTGAGAAAATACAAAATTGAAAAAAGAAAACTAATTCCTCCTGCTGAATTTTGTTTACTTTGAATATAAATAAAAGTGTAAATAGGAAAAAAATACTAATTATGCCATTATGCCAAAGGGACCACACTCAGTCGAAGATACGCCAAACATGGCGTCTTGGTGTAAAAAAGAAATGGTGTAAGCATTGGTGCAGAAGAAATTAAGCTCCACACTCCTTCTTCCTTTGCTCTCTCCTTTAGGGGGCCCGCAGATATCCCGAAAAAGTTCGATGGACAGCGTTGCCTAGTCCGAAGATGGCTACTCCAAGATTAGCAACCCAACGGGGTCGAAGGAGGGTCACTCACTTCACTTTATCTTCTAGGTCAGCTTCGCGCTGGTGTTGTTCAACTGTAACTCTTTGTTAAAGTTCTTAACACTTTGACTGCCATGTCAAAATTGCAAATGTTCACAACGGGACCAAATTTTTTTGTGTGTAATTTGTATTTTTTCAACATAAAACTATATATAAAAACAATATTTCAAAACAAACAATATTTTAAAACAAACTCTCTCTATTTATATATATATTCCCTTTTTTGTTGCATGTTCCAAATATTTAATTTTTCATAAAACTTAGCTCATAAAATCGTCACATATACCAATTTGCGCAACCACGTATACCTAACACATCGTAGGGAGCCCAACAATCAAACTCCAATACGATTTTCATGTAACTGATAACATCTTTGATAGCCATGGCCTGAAGGCCGAACGATGGCCGAATGGTTACGGCACTGACCTTCGGAACCGGAGTTCGTGGGTTCGAGTCCCACTGAGGCATGGATGTTCGTAGCCGTTCGGAATCGGCTTTAAACAGTAGGTCCCGGTCTGATTAGCCCTCGTGTAGCAAAAAGGAGACCGTAGTGCTCCAAACCAACCATGTCCTGAAGTGTTAAAACACCATGGCTATCATATCGGATAGCCAGTGTCTCAACGGAAATATCACTGGATATCACATATGATAGCCATGGCAGTCAAAGTGTTAATAGGAAGGTTAATAAGTGGAGAGGCTCCCTATTGCATAAAAACCTCAACTCATCCTACTTTTGGAAAATCTTAAACTGCATATTCTCTTGAACTTGTTTAAATGTAATTTACAACATTACACATATGATGTTGATTTGTTCCGTTTCAGAAAGCCGTAAGTTGACTTAAAATGCAGTATAGTATAGTGAAGATAGTTTTAAGTGTAGATTATTCTAACACGCCCTTCGAAAAGTAAAAAAGAATGAATGAATTCAACAATTCTGGATTGTAGATAAGTGCAGAAATCTTAACTGTAACAAATGCTGTGTCTATCTTGATTTCTTTTGAATAACAATGAACGTTTTACGAAAACCCCGTGGTAATTATGTGTGTGTATAAATATTCAATAATACAAATTCCTTCTTATACTTGTATCACGCATTTGAAGCGTCCATACATATTCAGCAAAACTGAACAGTAGTCTATAAGCGTCCACCCCAATTGCTTTCCCGGATTGGAATAATTGCATTTTTACGTCCTCGAATCGACCGCTGAGCGTAGTCAGATAGACTCCCGCGAAATAACTGGTAGCGATTAACCCCCGTAATGCGATTCACGACACACAATGCGATCGCATTAATGTAACGGAGTCACTCTAATTATCATTATCTTAATGATAAGTTTGCGAGACGTGGCTCATGCTTTGCCGTTTAAAGCGGAAAATTATGGATCACGTCCGACTGATTGTTTCTCTGTTAAGGCACAAAATCACTGCTTCGAAAGAAAGATGTCACTCTTATGACGTAGCAGATTGTAAACTAGATATTTACAGGTAATAAAGGGCCTCCCAAAAGTAACCCAATTTAAATTTCTCACCATTCGTTGACTAAAGTGTTGCAACCATACTAAATTATCCATTTGACAGCTCATAGTTTAGGGTTACTAAAAAGATGCTTTATATGATAGAAAATTGGAAAGATGTCACACTTATAACAAAGCACATTCTAAATCAGATGTTCAGAAGTTATAAAGGGTATCTCAAAATTAACACAACAATTGAATTTGTCACTTTTCGTGTAGTTAAGTGTTGGGGAACTTATAAAACAATCTGTTTGACAGTTAATAGTTTAGAATTAGTAAAAAGAAGCGTTATATGATAGAAAATAAGGAAAGTGCCACTGTTATAACACATTCTAAATCAGGTGTTTATCAGTTATGTAACAAACTTAACAAATTTGAGTTTGCCACTGTTCGTAAAGTGTTGGGGAACCTATAATAATCTATTCCACAGTTAATAGTATATGGTTAGTAAAATGAAGCGTTACATGATAGAG
>CM063506.1:162252040-162259540 GCA_032207245.1 Pardosa pseudoannulata | reverse complement strand
TTTTTTTCTTTCCTTGAAAGCATCATAGAACTGAAGTTTACCTTTAGTCTCATCGACATCCAAGTTAATTTTTGGAATTCCAGTGAAAGCAAATCTAGGAGACGGATCCGAAGGATTATCACAATTAATTTAAAAAAAAATTGTCTTGCTTGACTGATTCCATCTGTACTACTATCAGAGTCACTACTATCCAGATCATCTAGTAAACTTTCGCTACTATCATTTACAGATAATTCAGTTTCTGATTCCGAGTCACAGTTCGAATCACAAGAAATTAGCTCCATACGCTCTGAATTATCCATTATTTAATAGTAAAATTATATTATTCAACTCTTACATCAATAAAATTATCGGGCGGTTAGTAAAATATAACCAGAAAGCTATACACTGAAAGGTAACGATTCATCTTCTGATACAAAACATGTGAAAAAACCCGCGCTTTTGAACCAATCGGAGTAGAAAATACAATAAACTGCAAACTGTCATTTACTGAACATCTATACAAATAATTTGTTACTAAAATTGGAAAAAAATAGGGGCCGAAACAGCGCAAGCGAAATAGAAATCAGATTGCCCGTACGCCGTACTGGTAAATCAGTAAAGGCCTGAAAGCTGTGCTCGTACGGCGTACGGGAAAAACAGGGAAGCGGTTAAGCAGTATGTCCCGGTATCATTAGAGTTCATGTTTCAAAATAGTAAACCGTAGTGCCTTAAAACAAACCTTGCTACGATCAAGAAAAATCACAAGATATATTTTCGAGTTTTAATTGGCTGCAAGATACTACAAGAAATATATCGAAAGAAGAAATTTAAGATGCGATTTTATTGCGGTCGCAGTTTAATCGAGGGGCCGCGCGAAAGACCCAAAGTACCTCCCACCTCAAAGCTCTCTTTCCGACGGAGCTGAGCGATTTTTACCGCATAATCACACACTCTAGATACCCGCATACAAAAGGTTGGACGTGCTCCGAATGGCAGAAAACGCTTTCATTTCGCGTAATGCACCAACGAGGGGGGAAGGCATTTTCCCCCTTTACCACTCTAGTGCTTTTCTTCCCTCTCTCTCCTCTCTACTTTCACCTTTTATCCGCCTGACGGATATTTAAATACACTAAGGAGGGTTGGACCATTGTTCGGAGGTCTGAAGACGTAGCTTTCTCTCCCGCTAGGATAATTAAGTATCATATCTATGCGTGCATTTGCATTTTGAATGCCGCATCAAAATGGACGAATAGTAAGGGTTGATAAAAATATGTAAATAGTCACAAAATCTTCGGCTTTTGATGGAACGTCGATGCTTTATATCGACCCTTAATTTTAGTTAAAGTTAACTGATATCACGGTTGTGTTTGTCAGAATAACTTCAATTAGTCAATTATGACCATAATGACACATCATATAAAGGAAGCCCATGACCATTTTTGTTAGGTATATACAGTTTTTGTGTATTTAAAAATCCTAAAATACCAGTGTATATACGTTATAATTTTGATAATTATATTTTTGGTACTATGATGTTAAATTTGGTGAAAATTACACCCTTCAGAGAGACGGTTTTCTCTTTTTTTCGGGGCCGAACGCTGGCCGATTGGTTAGGGTGCTGATCGTCGGTACCGGAGTTCGTGGGTTCGAATCCTGCTATGGCATGAATGTTTGTAGCCGTTCGTAATCGGCTTTAAGCAGTAAGTCCCGGTCTCATTAGCCCTCGTGTGCAAAACAGTATACCGTAGCGCTCTAAACCAAACCAAAACTCTTTTTTTCCGGAGGGGGGAGGAATATTTAATATATAAATAAATAATGGCATTAAACACTCGAAAAGAAGGGAAGGGGTGGATTTCGAACGTTTTAAAGGCATCAGTATTTTTTGCTGTGATATGAAGCATATTTATACCAATTTATTTTAGAATTGGATCCATAGTTTAGAAGAAAATAAACATTACTCGCGTTGAATTTTGCTAAACATAATTCATGAAGAATCCAATATGAATACATCTATCCAGGTCCAAACCGCTTCATAAATTCGAGGACAGACAGACAACTTAGGCTATTATTATAAAGGGAATAATAGTAGCACAGTATTTGTTTTATATACACCGGATAGCCATAATTAAACTGACAGTGCTCATAGTGTTCTGTAGCGCGATCTGTTTGCGAGAATGACGCCACATTTTGTAAAAAGATTAAACAAGACGGGGAAAAAAAAAGATTCCGCGAAAAAACAAATCAGTTCCAAAAGTCACAGCTAAGGAAATATTTGGCTCTGTGTAGTAGAAAATAGAGTGTTAAAAATGGAAATCAATACGGAAAAAATTCTTAATTGTGCCAATGGATGTAACGTGAAATTTGAATAAATAACTTCTGCTCGGCGTACGTGATATTGCAGATCACGAGACTTTATCGGTGTTTATGTAGATTCTACGCTTTTTTAAAAGTGTTGCCATATTGCACTTGAACTAAATCAGAAAATGTGCATAATAAAAGGTAATTTTATTCCGTATTAATTTGCATTTATTAATTCTCTATTTTCTATTACACGGCGCCAAATATTCCCTTAGCGGTGACTTTTGGGACTAATTTGTTTTTTCGCGGAATCCTTCGTCCCCCGTCTTGTTTAATCTTCCTAAAAAATGTTGCGTCATTCTCGCAAATAGATCGCGTTACAGAAAACTGTGAGCAAGCACTGTCAGTTTAATTATGGCCACACGGTATATTACCAGCACACAAATTCATAACAATAGGCATAAATATTGGGCTTCATTCAACAGAAGTACAAATAAGCGTTATATAAAAGCTATTCCGAAATGTAAATGAGTCAGAAATAAGGGAAAATAAGTACAGTACATTTTTAATGGCATATTTAAATTTTATAAAATTTAAATTTCTCTTGCTATAGAATTCCCATTATGGCTGTCAGTGTAAAATGCAAATCCTGAGAGTAAATGCCTCTAAAATGGAGCCTAAAGGGAAACATATATAGTCATATGTCTTTGTTAACGAATCTTAAGTGCACTTACAAATAATAAAGCATTAATTCAAGAATCGAAAAACCTTCATTTCAAAGACCACTTACGGGTGATTATTGGTATTATAATCCACTTTCCTCACATCTCTTAATCCGCTTCGCCGAACGATGTCCGAATGGTCAGAGTGCTGGCTTTCGGAACCGGAGTTCATGGGTTCGAATCCCACTATGGCATGGATGTTCGTAGCCGTTCACAGTCCGCTTTCAGCAGTAGGTCCCGGTCTCATTAGCCCTCGAGTTGTAAAAAGTAGACCGTAGCGCTCCAAACCAAACCAAGCCTAATCCGCTTGTTATGATTTGAACACAGATAGAGAAGAGAAATTTCATGTTTAACATTGCGTTTTAGGTAAATTTAAAACGTCCTACAACTGTTGTTTGCCTTCTTCATAAGCCGAGTTTTAGAAGATTTGTTATACCAAACTGATCTTACTTCTATAAAATAAGGGGGAGGGGGAGAGGATGAGAAAAGAAACTCTCTCCTGAGATGACAAGGTTATAAGAAGGAATGGAAAAGAAAGAACAAGAAGTTGAAGAAGGAAGGAGGTGTTAGAAAACGAAATCAGAAATCCTTCGTTGTTATTCCGATCACGTAGTATAAGGTTTACCTTTTCGAAATAGGTTCGGCTAGAGAGGGGATGGAAATACTTGTTTTCTATAACGTTTTTCACGATCGGTCTCTGTTTACGCGAGACAATTCTTTGTGTCATCGATTTGATTTTATTCGAAGGCAAATACATTAAAAATATGAGTTTCCGAGTACCGCAGAAACAGTTATAGTACCTTTTCAGCTGATAATTTTTCATTATTTAATGCATTTGATAAAATTATGTTTAACACTAAACATACCATATAACGGGTCAAATGATCCATAAGGTTTATGTAAAAAATGCGATGGGAAATGAATTAAAAATTCTTATTTTTTGTGTTTGCAAGACATAAGAACTGACAATATACAATTTTGTTTAATTATAATAAAGTTTATTTGTCTATTTCCTTCCAATTTTTTTATTTTATACATTTATAATCAGAAAAAAAACTCCGGTCATTTGACCGGCTATGGTAGAAATAGGTATGTATTAAGTGTTGGTATGTTTAGTGTTAAATTTAGTAATTAATACGTTGACTGCCAGACGCATTTTTACTGGCTTGTCCAAGGCACGACGTGAAATTTTCATTAAGCGATGCATATTATGCTAATATATTATTAGCAGCAGATAAAAATGAGTTATAAAATCATGCTTGAAGCAGTTTTCGTGGTGGGAGTTCCCGGTGACCTCTGTGGCAGTCAACGTGTTGAATTATCAAGGACCTAATTCGGATAAGAAAAGACCACTAACTCAAAATGAAATTGAGTACTTGTAAAAAATAATGTTACGTTGACCTAGTGCTTGAGGAAGAAGAAATTAAAACTCATTAAAAACACATGGACAAATATGTCTTGATTAAATATCTTTATGAAATTAAATGCTTAAGGAATACATCTGGAATACAACTTATCATTTGTAGATATCGAAGACTCCTCTCGACTCGACTTCGGCTCTCCAAAATGGTGTCTCCATACCTTTTTCTACTGTAGCTTCAAAAAATGTCTATCCCGCAAGCAGCGGATGCCAGCAGCGTTCACCCTCTTCTCTCCTCTCTTAACAACCTTGTCCTCTAAAAAATATCAGACTACCCCGCACAGAAAAAACAGGGGTACACTCCTGAACAGAGGGGTCAGAATCCCGAAAAACCAACGGTCCCCTCTATTGGTTGGGAGAAGTTTGAAGTTCCTTTTAGTTCAAAACGGTCCTGTGCCGTATGTCTTTTGACAGTGGTTCTCGGAAAGAGGTAAAAAAAGCTGAACCGATTGTAACTTATTGTTACAGTACTACGCAAATCTAAGTGTTTCAGAATTTCACGAGATTTTTGACGAGGATGGTAACGACAGTAAATATTATGAACCTTCTGAGAATTCAAGTGAGAGTGAAGATGAAGTCGTCTCCGAACCTGAAGTTGATCCCGAATCTGAAGATAATTACGATGATGCCCAAGTAACAACATCAAATGTGACTGATAATTTGTGGAGAGAAATTCAACAAATCCTGAATTTTACAAGAGAATTGAATTTTTCTTCTTTTCCCAGAAAACATCTATCAATATTAGCCCTCATATAAAACGAATTTATCCGTAGCTGCACAAAAATGGCAAGTAAACATAGTAAGAGATACCTCGTAGTTTTCATCCTAGAAGAGAACGCAATCTACGATTTATCTCGCAGTTGGCAGCCAAGGTGTTAATTAAATTTGGTAAAATTTTAAATTAAAGGTTTACCTTAAAAATAAATTATCTAGTCATCAATTAGCTTCTCATTAATTAAAATTATTTAGGTTTGTTACATGAAACAATACATTTAAAAAACACTCAAAAAATAATATGTACCAATTGATAAAAATCTACTAACGGTGTCATTAGCCCTGCCGAACCAAACGATAGACCGTAGTGTTACTTTTGAAACTGGTTTTCTCTCATATAGAAGTTTATAATCTTGAAACTTATAAAGCTCAGTATTATAAAAACGAGCGTCATTTTGTATTTTATAGCATTATAAAAGCAATATTTTTAAATTTTCAATTTTTTTTAAATTTGTTAGGATTTATTATTTTGGTATCTCTAACTTAACAATATGTAGTCACATAATGAAATTAGTTATTGCCCACTCTATTAAAATGTAGCTTTAACTGCCTGTACTTTGTTTTTCACTGCATGGTGACTTATATTGGAGGGAAACAATGTTCGAAGTCACTTTACAACATCTTAAATTTAATTTCACACACATATTTTGACATTTACTGCATATATACAAAATAGATGCACACTATTTACATTTATGTAAATTAATAGTACTCATATTCTGAACAATAGGCATAAATCTTGTGCTTCATTCAATAGAACGAGAAATGAGAATTATATAACGAAAATTCCGAAATGTAAATGAGTCACAACTAATGAAAAAATAACTACATAATAATAGTATAATTTTTAGTATCCTTTTAATAGTATATTTAAATTTTATAAAATTTAAATTTCTTTTCTATGTAATTTCCATTACGATTGTCAGCGTAAAATGCGAAGGAAACTACCAAAACTGGAGCCTAAAGGCAAACATACATATTCATATGATTTTGTCAACCAATTACTAGTGCTCTTACGATTGACAAGGCATTAATTCAAGAATCAGAACAACCTCCATTCGGAAATACCAATAACGGACGGTTCTAGGTTAACCACCGATTTTCATCAAATTTCTTGATCTGCGTGTTACCCCCTGTTTCGAAAAAGGCAGATAAAATAGAGAAATTTCCTGTTTAGACTTACTTTGAAGATTTATTTGGAACACAACCTTTGTTTGTCCTCTCCATAAGCCAAAGTTTAGAAGATTTGTTACACCTAACTGAATTTACATCTCATAAAAAGAGGGGGGAGGACGAATAAAGAAACCTTCTCCTGAGATGACACTGTTATAAGAAGGAATGGAAAAGAAAGAACAAGAAGTTAAGTAGGGAGGGAGGGGGCTAGAAAACGAAATCAGAAATCCTTCGTTGTCATTCCGATCACGTATTATAAGGGTTTACCTCTTCGAAAAAGGTTTGGTGAGAGAGAGGGAGTGGAAATATTTGTTTTCTATAACGTTCTCCGTTTCACGATCAGTCTCTGTTTACGCGAGACAATTCTTTGTGTCATCGATTTGATTTGATTTGATTCGAAGACAAATACATTAAAAATAAGGTTTTGGGTACCACAGGAGCAATAATATTAACTTTTCAGCTTATAATTCTTCATAATTAAATGCAAATCAACAATTAAATAAAAGTTTATGATCCGTTAAATATAAAATGTCACATAGTCATCAATAAACTTCTCAGTAATTGAAATTTTTTGCTTTCTTACATGAAACAATAGATTAAACAACACAAAAAATATATACCAACTGATTAAAGGCCGAATGGTTAGGGCACTGACATTCATATCCGGAGTCCCACTGTGGCATGGATTTTCGTAGACTTTTGGAATCGGCTTTAAGCAGTAGGTACCGGTCTCATTAGCCCTCGTGTTGCAAAAGAGTATACCGTAGTGATTCCAACCATCCAACCAACATACCAATTGATTAAAATCTACTAACGGCCTCATTAGTCCTCCTGGTCATTAGAGTAGACAATAGTTCTCCAAAACAAACCAAATCAATATCTACTCAACCAAAATGTAACTTTTGAATCTTGTAAATTAGAAACTAATTTTTTATACCACATTGAAATTTATAATCTTAATTATTTTATAAATCTCAGGATTATGAAAGTGAGCAATATATTTTATTTTATAGCATTTATAGGCAATATTTTTAAATTTTTCAATTTCTTAACAGGTTTAATTACTTCGGTACTAGGGTGCTACAGAAGCCCAATTATTCGTTAAGAGCGCATTGTAACTTTCGAGCAGAA
>CM063506.1:162242040-162244540 GCA_032207245.1 Pardosa pseudoannulata | reverse complement strand
TCATTCGGAATCGTCTTTAAACAGTTGGTCTTGGACTCATTAGTCTTCATGTAGCAAAACAGTAGCGCTTCAAACCAAATCAAATCTATACCCATCATGCTATACTTGGCTTCTCTCTCTAAAGACAACGTTTATTAATTGATTCAATAAAAAAATTGGTGCATTTTAATAGGCTATGAATTATTCCAAAAGATATCAGTATATTCCAATTTTCCAAAGGAGAATAACATATCAAACATGTAATTGAAGATAGTTTCGAAAAAATAATTTTCGCATTAGATCTAACATTAAAATTTAACTCATCTTTTTCACACTATGTCATATTACTTCTTCATAAAACTTTATCTTTTCATCCAATCAGCATCTTCAATTTCTTCATCCAAACCAATTTCAATTCATAAGTTCCAATTACTGTCATATTTCTCTTACATTTCTTCATCTTCAATATTTCTCCACAGAAAGAAACAGTATTGTATAATATTTTTTAAATTTTGCATATTGTCTACATAACTACTATAAAGTTGCACCAGAACGATGGCCGAATGGTGAAGAGCTTCTGTTCGGTGCCTGAGTTCGGCGCGTGCGTGCGTGCGTGTGTTTGTGTGATGGAGAGAGAGAGAGAGAGTGAGTGAGTAATCGACGAGGAACTAACTGGCCCCAAAATTTACATTCGAAAACTTCTTTTGAAATTGCCCCTATTATTTTCCTCAGCCCAGGCATGCTGGGCTGCCAAGAGTTCCGCTAAAAGTCTATTCAAAAGAAACGCATCAGTCGTCGTGGCCGAACGTAATCTTTATTTTATCTTCTCAAAATAGCACAAAATCCAGAGGCGTCTGAACCGGACGGTGTCAGAACGCTCTCTCTCTAACGCCAATCTTTAGCGAGAGACGACCAAATACCGTGTGTGGTTTAGTGTCGTGGGAAAATGCTGAGGCAACAGTTAATTGCTTATAGAGAGTAACCTTTGATTAGAGACATCTGCCAAAGTGTGGCGTTTCAGAAGAGTATTATTGCTGATTGTTAAATATTTTCCTGGAAAAGTTGTTACTTTCTAATTAAAATTCCAGCCATATCATTTTTTACTTTGAGAATCAAAGAGATAATTTCAGGGTTCGGGAGATAATTTCATGGTTACTACAAAGAGGAGAAATTAAAATTTAGAATAATGAATGGGAAAAGGGATGATTTTGGATAGACTTTAGGGCTTATATATATATATATATATATATATATATATATATATATATATATATATATATATATATAAACTAGTATGTTTGCATATAAATTGTTATGTGAGTGCATTCATACATGCTTGTGAGTGTATGTGAAAATCTGTTCTTACTCTTGAGCAATACTGTACCATTGGGGGATTAGGATAGGTCCTTTGTGTTTGTAAGGAATACTTTGATTTCTGTAGTTTCTGTAGTTGACGCATAAACACGTGTCCATCCCATCCTTTTCCAGTTTTGAACCCGAAAATAATTTCATAGTACTCCTCCCTCCAACAGTGTGTGCCGAATTCCGAACGGATAAAGAAAAAATAACACATTTAAAGAAATACAATAGTGTCCACCCAACGGTAGAGAGTGAATGGAATAAAAAAAGAGAGAGAAAATCGTCTGCGTCGGCACGACGTGGAACTGATTCAGCAAGTTCTTTCACGTACCTGACAGAAAATATAGAACAAAAAAAAGAAACCACCGAAAAGAAAAAAAAAGGGAAGTCGGACTATTCCATCTCTTTTTGCACACCCCCACCTCTTTTTTTCTGATAGACATAGAGGGAAAAAAAAGGACGAAAAAAATGGGGAAGAGTCAGATGAAGGGGGGAAATAGACGGGGGTGGGGAGGAGCGAGGGATAAGAGATGTCGCAAAGAATCAGCCATTGTCCATCTCCTGCAAAGGTGGTGGTATTGCAAGGAGAGGGACTTGGGGAGATCAGCTGTTCGCTCCGATATTCCCCAAGGAATCAGATGTTCCTTTACTTACGCGTATTTGGCCTCTCCTACTCCCTTTTTCTTTTTGCCTTTTCAGGGAGAGACAAAAGCCCTGCCGGGTGCTGTGTCCGAAAGAAGAAAGCAATCTGTATATTTAAAGGCATTCAACTGAGATATACAGGAGGCAGGACAGAGGCTAGGAGGTGTGTAGATCCTGTATCCAGGCAGGCAGTCTTATTTCTAGAACTCCATGAAATAATTAATTATTACATAAGCTAACTAAATATTTTTCTAGGATATATATATTTGTAGGATATATATATTTATATAGGATTTATATTTAATTTTTTAGTTTATATCCTATATATTTGAATTTGTATACGATATATATGTATTTTCTAATATATATATATATATAGGACAAAAGCCATGCCGGGTGCTGTGTCCAAAATAAGAAAACAACCTGTATATTTAAAGGCATTCACCTGAGATATACATGTATACTTGGATGTAGGGCAGAGGCTAGGAGTTGTGTCGATTCTGTAGACAGGCAGGCTGCC